>JAVTVY010010478.1:0-46798 GCA_036873755.1 Hanleya hanleyi | reverse complement strand
TGAAGGTTCCCTGATACGGCATATCATGTTGGACACACCGATTCTCGTAAAATCACCAAAGTTAAGCGACTTTGAACCCGGTCAAGACTTGGATGGGTGACCTCGTGCTGTACTGCTGGGCTGATAAGTGTCCAGGGTAATAGGAACTGAGGGCGATAATAGTTGCTACGCTAATGACTCACCAGCGGTGACATCTGGGAAAGTTAAGAGTACCCACTGTCATTTAGAGACTGCTATATAAATTCTCTCACGGTAGCACATAGGGCCCCAAGTCATCTCTCGAGTACACACTTAAATCATATCAAACCCTACTCCGTAGGTCCTGTGACGTTAGTCACACTGCCATGTCTAAGACTATGAGTTACAATTACCAAACGCACTGCTGCTTCAAAAAAATGCTAGCTACAATGGACTAACGTCATATTTTACATACAATCATCTGCTGCCTCATTTTAGCATTGCTGCAATTATCTGGCTGCAAGCAGACGTCATCTCGCATACATATGACTGTAACACGACAAATGTACTGCTGCCTTCACCTATAATCATCCTTGTCGATTCAGTTCTGTGATCACTGATTACTTGAACACTGTCTGATTAAGATTAAACGAATCGGAACGACATGAATATACTTCCCTTTTAAAGTTGCATTAAAAGATTATGATCCGTTGATTTCGATGCGAGTGAGTGTGTAAGTGAGTGAGTGAGTAGGATATAACATCGTTTTCAAGATTTTTCAGTCATACGTACATGTGCCAGAACACGAGAGTGACCACAGTTCCTATTATCCTGGGCAATTATCAGCCCAGCCAGTACAGCACCCGGGCATCCATCAAAGTATTGACCGAGCTCAACGTTGCTTAACTTCGGTGATCTGACGAGAACCCGCGTGTCCAACGTGATACGCCGTACTGGTTAATTTCGATGCGGTGGTTTTTCAGTTTCACCAGTTGGAATTTCATGTATTGAAATAAAAACTTTGATGTATATTTAATGTATATAATGCTTATTGTTTTTTTTGGAAACTGTATAAAATCAATCAGTATTTTATGAATTGCGAATTGACGACGTTTTTGAAAACTTTTATAGGGATAGTCTATTCTCAAATATCCAGATCACTGACGACATTTTTTGAAAAAAAAAAAAAATAAAACAAAAAAACAACAACAAATAATTCAAGGTTTATTTTGACTGAGATGTCTGCAGGTTGCTCAACAACGCCTCTGAGATTGGGATCAAAATGTACGTCGTGACATAAAACTGTGACTCTCCAATTTGAAATCTCGTTTCTTTACTCATCAAAAACGACAGCTATACCATTACGCAACTCCGTACGATTATAGGTACTATACAAGTATGTTTGTGTTCAAAACCCGAAACCTTTAATCGAGACATGGCATTGTCGGAACACACAAGATCGTCTGCGTAAACCTCACCTGTTTCTCGATATTTGCTTTTCTTTATATACACGTGGTGTGAATGTTTGCTCAAGTCCGTTGGGTACATCTTTTAGCCTCCGCCTTTTCAATGGAATATGGATTGTGGATACCTTATACTGCATAGAAATGTACATAAACGTTGAGAGTGGTTCTGCTGTCAAACCGTGTCACCTTTGTTATTGTTCTCATTCTTTGCGCTTCTCCTTCAACTCGACGCTATACCATTTGCGTGAAACATCAGATATATGTATTTTGGGAGCTCGAGATATGTGCATAAAAGCTAAACAGATATGGGTCGAGCACAGAATATTTCACTAGCGGTACCGCGGATGTATGTACCGGTACCGATAGAACTAGATGCTTTCTGTTACGTAAACTACTAACAGCTCTGGTCCGCTATGTGTAATTATGTGTTAAAATGGGTCATACTTCATTAATTATCGCGCTGATTATTTTCATTGGACAACTTCCGTGGAGATCATTAGGTCAAGGTAAGTCCGCACTTGTAAACTAGCCAAAACGTTCTTGCGTTTTATGCTTCAAATTCTGATATTCCGAGCGTTATTATATGCGAAACAATACGTAGTATTGTTGTAAAGCTGAGGGCAATTGAAAAGTATCATCGCCCACAGATATTTCATTCACAATGAATAGTGAAAATTGGACCATGCCAGAATAATCCGGCATAATTTCAAAATTACATGAATATTTTCCGCAAAGACCAGTGTAGTATGATTTACTTTGTAGTTGTTTAGATACAACGTGTACACTATAAGTTTTATAAACCATCCCATTTGCATCTGTCCACGATACTTGAAAAGAACATAAAATTTCGAAACTGCAGTTGGAATATAACGATGTAGAAAGACAAGAAGGTTATTTGTTATATTTCTTATACCAATTCTCCACTTCAAAAGACCACTCATTTTATATCTATATGTATTGAGTTTTCAATAAAAGTAATATAGCGACTTCAAATTCTCATGATTTGATTTTTGCTCCATAAATGCGTAGGCGTGTCCTATAAATAGTGTCATATCGTAAAAATCACGTGGCACGTACATTCTGTTGGTTATTTATCGAATTTCTATGTACATTCATGATGCTTGTCTATATCTGAGCCTCTCTGAAGTGGTTAGACAGGTCTGACCGAAGCCTTTTCATTTCTGTCGTATACCTAGGCATACACAGTAATATACAAAATGGATGTCCCCATTATAACCTATGATGGCCATGAGATTGGGTGTGAAATTACAAATATGCAAATATAAGATTTTATAATGATTCACCTATTGCATAAGTGACAAGCAAACATTGCGAAATGCCGTAGTTTCATAGGGGCTTGCCCTTTATCAGAACAATCGCCTTTTAATTTGGGTTCTGAATTTAAACTGGATCATGTTATTATAGACGAGATTAAATAAGAGTAGACAGTTAAAATCGATTTTAGATTAAAATGGGTGTTTGGCGTGGCAAGAAATAAATTGGAAATATCACCTGGTTAAGTCAGACAGTCTGTTGAATATAAAGTACAAGTTGTACCTATGTATACAAGCGTGACTAACTGATAGTCATGGTCTGCCGAGGAACGCTTAGCGAATTGGAGCGCATAGAGGTTTAGCGCGTTTTATAACTCACAATTAACATCTGTAATTATTATATAGTATAGTTCCATTTGCGAATTGCTGAACAGTAAAAGTCAAAATAAAGACCGGAGTGGAGGCCAAGAATGTCCGGTGGCTAAGATTTTCCGGCTCCTATATTCTATTAAACCCAGCTATTGTTTTCCATATTGTTCTCCACATTGGAGATAACTGTCCTCCCGTAGTTCAAATAAAAAATGATATGGTAAGGGACACTACGCCCCAGGACATTTTTAGCCATTCCACCGGTACTTGCTTTATATTATGATTTGAAGCAGAGTCTTGACAAATTTTAACTCGACATCGACATAGGTGCACGAAAGACCCTGCCTAACAACACGGATAGCCTTTATCGCTGATCATTCATGGTGAGGAGGCAAGGAGTTCTCTGGCAATGCGAGATAGCCTAATTTTGCTGTTCTTACCCGAGATGGTACTTTAAATTTTAGCGGGATTTGGTGACAGAAGACATTTGAGAAATTGAATTTCGAGAACGGGCTGTATTGTGTACTGTAACTTGAGATGGGCCGAAGCCTTTAAGAGAATCCCTTAATTACCCACCCACCCTCCGATTTAATGCCCCCAATACCAACGCTCCAAATATGTCGATATCATAGACTTTCACGTGATGCAGTCATACCGACTGTCTCAGTTCACCCTATCTCCAATGTCTCCAGCGCCATGGCAATAACACGGGCATCCTTTTCAACATCCATTAGGCAACCGCCATTCGTCAACAGTTTCTACATACAATATCGAAATATCTTCACGTTATGATGCCGTTAGCAGACATAACATCCAAGCAGACATAAAATACAGTCTCAAAAAATCGCCCATACTATCTTGCATGCTGGATAGGATCCAATGAGTTTTTATGGTTTATATACGAAAAAAAGAGTAAATACTATTTTTCGGGAGATAGTTGCGCTTAAACGATTTTTCGTGTAGCATGCGAACACAAAAAATAGTAACTGACGCCAGCTTCACGGGAAATGACGCCACTGCGAATGGGTTGAAATTTGGGATATTCATAACTCCAAACCGAAAACTGTCTAGCGAGATTTCTAATTCTGGATCCCTGATAGAAACAAACACAGATTCCTGATATGGAGAAATGATCAAAAGTTTTCCGTGATACCGTCAAGACATATCGCTGTTTCTATCTTCAACTCTGTATCACAAGCAACCATTCCTGAACACAATTAAAAATTCAGGTCGAAATGAAATTGAAACATACTGTAGTATTTGATATGCGGAAGTCCCGAGACGGCTGTAATGCCAGTAATATATCTCCAAGCTAAGCAAATTTATTTTGAAACATTTTATCATTTTATATTCAAATCCACTTGATACGACCACCCTGGGAATGCGTTATTTCTGTCTGCCCACCTGGTAATATCAGTGATACAACTAGTTCTATACAGCCCAATAATTGAATACCATGTTTGTAAATGATCTTTACCCTGTTGCATAATCCTATAAAGCCAGCCACGATGCATTAATAAATGTACTTACCATTAAGTAGTTGCCCAAAGTATTCAGTGGTATAGCAAATGTGTGAAAGTACCGAATAAAGACGACTGCATGCTTGCTCGTAATTCTTAACAAATGCGCCGTTTCAGGACGGGGAAGTCGATATCAGTCCAGTTCAATACTATTTTATTCTATGCTTTTAGGAGTTCAACGGACGGTTATATGCAGTTCTGCCTCTCTGGATAGTACTGGAATCATAGACCTACTATGTCCAAGAACTGGCGACATTATAAGCATTGCCCGGATTTATTTTGGATCTAAGCAAGAGGACTCCTGCTCAGATAATTGCTGCGTACCTACATGTGGAGATTGTCTCACGGAAAACGACGGCTCTGCTGACAGTTTGCTGACTGCCTGCAGTGGTGCACAGAGTTGCTCATTTCGAACCATAGCCGTACCACCTGTACATCTGAGATGTGGTACCAGAACAGAAAGCAGTTATGTGGTTATTGCATATGAGTGCCTTCTGAGTAAGTATGTTTACTGCATTATTTCTTACTTTTCTGCATGAGCCTAATTTCCACTGCTGACCCCATGTCAATGTCTATATATATATAATTTATATGTATAGTTTGCATTGCCGGTGAGCCGGATCAACATCGGTGAGCCTGAGAATTTGGAGGTAGTTGAATCTCTCAAGATTTAGGAGGTAATTGGAATTTCCGCGTCAATAATTGAAATTAAAAGCGTTCGTCATTCATAATTCAGCCGTCGTCCATTAACAGGTTCGCCATTCATAATTCAGCCGTCGTCCATTGAAGAATATCCGCGTCCATAATCCAAAGACCTATTCAATATTCTATATAACAGCATTAGCACCAAATTCAAAAAGACAATCACAGTATACATAAACATAGGCTAGTTTCCTGCAAGAGAGAAGCGGTCAACAGTTTTCAATGATGCCGAAATACCTATTTCACATGACGGCACAAATTCCAAATGGTTATGAAATAAAAAGAATAAAATCACAAGATTGTTTCCTACAAGAGAGAGGTGGTCAGCATGTTTCAATGATGCCAGCACTACACAAAATCTTCATCATCAAGTCGTTTTCCAGGGTATGTATCTCATTGGCGCTTGGATTGTGCTTGTTCATTGACCTTGGAGATCTAAAACACATGATATTCAAACGACCCTAAACAATCTTCGACAGATTGTATCTGACCTATCAGGTGGTAAAGCATGGGTAAATGACGTCGGGTGCATTATGTTGTCTCGTTGATATCATTGGATTTGTCAGTGACCCAATACAGACATATATATGTCGTCAGTAAAATTCATATTTCATCAAAGACCTTTTGACTTTTGACTGTTTTGATTGTCAAAGACGACAAACGAAGTCCAACTTACAACTACAAACGGCGAAGCTCAACTTTTTTTCAAATAACTATTCCACGAGGTTGATTTAATTTCGCCATTGGCCGCCTGAGCAGGGAGTATAACGGCAGAAACCTACAGTATACTTTGTTACCAATAGTTGACATTTGTAATCTCAAATCGATAATGGTAACAGATGTTCCTCATTAACATTTCAGGTCGGGAAGATGCTACAGGCGAAGTTCCGGGAGCAGAGTTTGACAACCTGTACTGCACTAATTTCAGCACAGTTGTTACCAGATCCACCACTTTGAAGGTAGGCTCTTCAACAACGACTGCATTGACATCAAGTGCTCCTGTCCGTTCAACTTTAAAGCCAGAAACGACAGCCAATACACCCTTAAACACAGCCCGTTCAACTTTGAAGCCACAAACGACAGCCAATACAACATTAAACGCAGCCCCTTCTTCAACTTCGAAGTCTGAAACATCTTCCACATCACTGTGGGCATCTGAATCTTCACCTACTTCCTTGCGGTCATCGAATCCTCTAGCTACATCATTGAACTTATCTACCGCATCCGTCACATCGCCGAAGACGACTTCGACTGGGGCTGTTACTAGAACAGTTTCAAAGTATATCTCAAGCTCCAAGGCAGACTTGAATACAACACATCCCAGGTCCACACTTAACCCGGCTTTGAGCACTAGTTCAGAACTAGGAATTTCATCCACATCTACATTCCTAGTAACAGGATCATCTGCCACAAGCCAAATATTGCCAAACGCCACACTAATACATTCGAATAGACCTTTTAATATCACGACGATAACTGGACTGGATCAAACTACCAATTCCACATCAACGATATCAACAAAAACAACAACAACAGCAGCAACAACAACAAAAGCAACACCTTCTCCGTCAAAGCAGACCACTGTATTGACTTGGGTGTCGAATAATTCGGATACGAGTTCAACAACATCTTTAGATCGAAAGACAACGTTTGTGGAGGAATTGTCTTCGAGTTTATCTTCGATAACAATAAGGAACTCCAGCGCGATTCCTCGGTCACCAATTGTCCAAAGCACTACGCCTGTCGTTCCCCAGAGTACTAATTCGGATCCCGGCGGAACGAAGATAACTGAGGTCACTACAGCAGTCTCAAAAAATAGTATTTCATTAACGGTAACACCAATAAGTTCTGGATTGACAACGCAACCACCACCAGATCGAACAACTACAAGCCCTTCTCAGTTCGAGTCATCACTTTTGATAGTAACATCAAATCCGACCCCTGTCACACTGCCAGTGGTTTCTGAGAGTACTGATGGAAACGTAACAACTGGCGAGACGACCATGGGACTGGACGACGTTGACAGTAAGTTTAGTTAGATTTTATATGACAGAATATTGGAAAAAGTTATCTTATACGTTTTGATCGGAGGTACATGTATTATCGGATAATGAGATCCTAACTTCGACTTGACTGAAGAAATTCGAAAAAGAATTTATATATCCATTCACCTAATTCTGTCAAATAATATGTATTGACTCTAAGACGTTCTTTTGATACATAGTAAAGGCAGGAAACATTTTTATTAGTCACGAGGTAGTAGTATTAGTATTAGGCTTTGATGCATGTCATATTTGGTGTCATAACGAAAGGGCTTTTGAAATTATGATAGCTGAAATTTTTCGAGGAGATGGCTGGTGTCCAAATGGGTTACTGGGATCAGTTGCAACACAATACAATTATAACTTGCTTCTTCAAGATAAAGATGTGTTGTTGGTGCCTGCTATTATACAGATCTTTGCAATCCCATAATTCTTACCTATGTATGTTTTTTCTATGAAGTCGAACTCGACACTAATCTATGCAAACTATTTGATCTTTCGGTGAAATTGGGTCAATAATGGGGAAATTAACCCTACCTAGCATGGGATTTTTGGGATCTATTCGGGCTTGGGCCTCCCCCTAAAGGAACGTACCACATTAAACTGTTGGATCAAACCCTGCCAGAAAATTAAAAATATCGCAAATGATCGCTTTTGATGACGTCATTTTCTAAAGACATTTTTAGATTGATTTTTTGTCACATTTTCGAATGTTATATTTATGTTAGCTTCACAAAAGCTGCATGATAACTTAATAAATATTAGTATCATGTAAAATAAAATAGTTTTTGTCCACTTTTCCTCGCACAGAATCAGGAATTTTGAATAAAAATGAGGAAACATCACTTTTCTGGTACCCAACATGGCCACCATTTTGAATTTACCCATGATCCTCGACTTAGGAGTCATGCAAATATGCACAAAATGACACCAATATGATAAACTACAAAGTTACAGTGTCAGCGCTCAATGTTTTGTCGTTTCGGAGATAGAGTACAAAGTTTGGTAGTTATTACGGATAAACTACCTTCTACTTGCAGTTGCCATCATAGCTGGAGTATGTGGTGTTGGACTTCTACTCATCATCGGACTCATCATAATTCTGTACTGTACTCGTCGACGAAAACGGTAAAGTTGGCATTCTTGTTCTGTTCAGGTACTCCCCCAACCCAAAGTTTAGCAGAGCATATCAGGAGAACATAATAGATCATTTCGCTGAGAAATCTTCACGAAGTTCACATAAACCGCTGCAATAAAAGCGCGACTGAGATACCAAGGCTACGTCCGAGAAGCCACCGTATTCTCGGGTCTGAATGTTAGGTGCCGAGGGATGCTTTCCTGTAGAATTATATGGTTGCTTTTTAATCGCCAGACGTCGTCAATTTTCCCCCTCTTGCATATCGCTCAAATTTAAAACCCGACAACATTAACAATTTCATTATAGTTACTCCTTCGTGGACAGCTATATTCCATAAGGTGCTATATACAGCATGTACATTTCTTGCCTAGAAGATTTTGTTTTTTTAGTCATCTTCAGGGATAAATTATAATATAATTATATTTCTACATTGTGAAACACCCTGCCAGAAAATACTGGCTCGGGTGAGAATCGAACTCACGACTTAGGGGATGCCGTCCCACTGCTCTACCAACTGAGCTACCGAGTCCAGTTGGGAACAGCTCGCTAATTCAATCCATTTCACAAGTACGCGGCATATCGCCACGATAACAAGTGAATCTTAGATATTTTATTCGAAGATACAATGTTTCGACTCGAAAATTCACTTGTTATCGTGGCGATAATTCGGCGTACTTGTGAAATGGATAGAATTAGCGAGCTGTTCCCAACTGGACTCAGTAGCTTAGTTGGTAGAGCAGTGGGACTGCATCCCCTAAGTCGTGAGTTCGATTCTCACCCGAGCCAGTATTTTCTGGCAGGATGTTTCATAATGTAGGAATATAATTAAGAAATAAATGTTAGTTTTCTGTCCTCTAACTGTCCAGATAATGGATGGTAAAACGGAATTGCCCATTGTATTGGGACGAAGCCGCAGGCTGAGTCCTAAAACATAAAGGCAATTCCGTTTTACCATCCATTATCTGGACAGTTAGAGGACAGAAAACTAACATTTATTTCTATTCTAAAGCATCTTTTACAAATGTTACCAGTGCTAAAAATAAAAGAATAAATGTGGTCACAGTACTCATTTGAAATTCAATTTACCCCTGACAACAAACTCTGGTAGACCCATCCAAATAATCTTTTCTGGTGTTCCACTGGGGCCGGCCTATTCTCTCAGGCGAGGGGCGTGAAAGGGGGGGGGAGGGGGTGATCAAGCTCAGGGAACGATATTTCTGCATTTCAGTGCAGAGACAATGTTTACTCTCCCTTTAAAATTACAAACACCATGTGGACGCGATGTTATGTGCGGTGACGAATCATTTATATCAGATTCCAATAATTATCCCACACCGATTACGGCGTTGAAATGTACGACCTCGAGACAGTTTCGATCACAGTTTTACTGACTCCGCCCTCGAGCAGCGCAGCCGATACAAGAGCACTACCGGATGATTGTGATGGATTCTGAAAATTCAGCCCCATATATCATCATATCTTAGCTGAAACAGGTGCATCGCCTCCTGTGAACAGCGGTCCGACGGAAAGCTATATTTGAGTGACAGCTGTCATCAATGCAATGTTGCGATTTCTGCACGTGCGCCATTCATAAATTTCATACGATTGTCACGCCCTCGGATATACAGACTCAGCGAAACGACAAGAATCATGAGAAGTAATTAACATTTGTAAGATTTTTGAGTCGCAAAACTAAGAGAAAACAGATAATGTAGTAAATAATCTATTGAAAATCGAAAATCGCGAGTAATTCTCACTTATAGCCATATACTATGGATTAGACGGTGCGATAACCTATCCACCCCGTCCAAATCGTATTTGGAATAGGTCCATTTTGGAATAGAGTCACGTGAGAAAGGGTACTATATCGTCCAATATAGGACAGCAATCTCCCTATGCTTTCAATGCTAAAGAGCAAGCAGATGCTTTAGAATTAGATTTTGTTAGATTCTGTGAAAAATACGGCGACTTCAAATGAACAACACAATACGCCACTGTATGAACTGGTTCCACAAACAATGGTGCCGAAATGTTTCATTTCTGTTTTCTGAAATCGGAATAATTGCTATACACAATTTTCTACTGCTGTAATAGAATATATTGACATTAGTATCGCAATTAAACTTTACCAAATTTATTTCAATTTTATTATTCTCCGTTTAATTTCTAGGGATCATGCAGCAGCAGCAGTAGTTGAAACAAAGTCAACACCTGATGATAAGCTGCCCGTCTTTGACCCACAAATCAAATATGAAGAAGAGGCCGGAGTTGACAACATGGCGGCCAATCATAGCGACACCGTGATATCAGGTTCAGAGATGCGGAATGCGCAGGAGAACGGCGGGGTTCATGTTACGGAGGAATCTAAGAAAACAATGTTTGTAGAGGAAGACATTGAGGTCCTTTACGCTACCGTCAATAAGGGTAAGACCGTAAATGCAGAACAAGGAAATGCCCAAGAACAGGATGAACGTTCTGAATCTAAGATTATTCGAGAAGAATTGCGAAATTCTCCTGATGGTTCGTCTGCTGAATTGCCCAGGAAATCAGAAGAGGAAGACAACATCTTCTCTGGTCTACCCGATGCAACCGCAGGTGTCGGGGAGATCAATGTGGAGTTCGCTGAAGAGAGTTTTCAGCAAAATTCGAAATCATTTTCTTCAAATGACGACGCACATTCAGTGAGTTCTTCCAGACACTCTGTAAGGTTCCATGATGAAAACGAGGCATACGGGTATGACCACCCTTACCGGCAAACAACAATACATACCGCAGCCGAAACACGGGAACACTCGACAGCCTATTCCGGCCCAGTAGTGACTCCGGGACAGCCCGTATTGCGAGCTTCGGGGATTGAAATGAGTCCCGCACACCATAATTTGGAAGCCGCCATCTCGCCACGTTTTCACGCGGATGAGATGACTGCTGGCATGGCGCGCGTTTATGTCGATGCCAGGGCGAGCAGCGCTACTCGTGTTAATCCTCAGGACCCCATGGAGACGGTAATTTTGGACGACTACGGGAGAGTTGACCATGGGTTTCTCAACCGTAGTATCGAATACAACGAAAGCCTTCAGGGAATTCCGGAAAATGCAGAACCCCAATGGCAACCCAACAAACCCAACGAGTCGATAACGCTAAATCAAAATTCCTACGATCCTAAATTCCTCTTCGGCGGTAAACAGGCTTATCAATCTCGGCACGATGATTCAATGGAATATACCGTTGCCAGCTCGATGATGCCGCAGTACTATCACGCCCACCCACGAGGTTACCTAACCACGAAATCTGCTTCCGTATCCGGCTCTATTGGCCGCGACCGTTCAGGATCACTGGACGATTCTGTGTTTTATGGTTATGCCCCGAGAAAATCCAGCATCGGCAGCACCGGCACCACTAGGTCGTATGTGACGTATCATCCGCGAAGATACGTTAGGCGGGGCCACATGACGGCCGAGGGACAAAGGATGCATATGCATAAACCCGTTTCGATGTTCGAACTACACAAACTGAAATACAGGTTACCGAAAAGAAACCTGAAGGCTTTCAACACTCCATTGTAGGACATATTTCTGTTTTAACGTGCATACAAGAACATTTATCCATTTTATTGCCTGTTAATTGGCTTTGAGCATTTGCTTGTCGGGAACCAGCTTTGCTATGCTTCGGAAGAAATGCTTGGAAATTTAATTGGACAACGGCTGCCTATTGTATCTCAGGTCTGATCCCGACGTCCTCCCTAGGCGAACGCACCCCTCGCTCTCTATACATATCCGATTGGTGCATTCCGGATACCAAAAGGCATACGGACATTCATTTAGCCTTGGAGAGAAAGCGGTGGTTGCTAAGATTAGAATCACTATCAGCCCGGTGTACATATAACATCGATCGACGGTTGCATTACTTGCAAGGTAAAGTGTCGGAAAAATTTTGTGAAGCAGAATTCATGTTGGATTTTACTACTTTTGTAATGTTGAAATAATGGACAATAGCTTCATCGTGTATCAGGTAAGCTAAGTAATGATTTCAACCATCTCGTACGTGAGAGAATATTCCAAAGGCCATCAAACAACCATGCAAACTTTGGTGCCGTTACATCTATAACGGCGGTACGAGATTCCCTGGATACAAGGATAACGTGATAATATTCTACATATTAACCTGGTTTGATATTTGCCAAACCTCACAAATTTATGAAAGACTTAATCTTGAATTCACGCCATGAAACACCTGGCTTTCATCAGAACAATCTGTGTGAAAGCAGACTCACGGGTCGAACTATCTCGAGAGTAAAATGTGCGAGTTTAATAGCTCTTTCATGTTTCTTGTGTATACATCACAGGGGAGTTAACTTTGCCGCTTAACATGGGCGACAACTCTGTCGTGTACATAGCGATACATGATACAAGCCCTGAACATACAAAGTTGATTTATTGATTTGTACAATTCAGGATATTAGGTATAAACTACAAAGCATACGCTTCGTTTTGACTGGAAGTGATATCACGAGATATTAAAAATGAATATCCTTAGATATTAGTGTATCCGTTAGTGTATTGCGCATAGATTTGTCAATTTTAGATGTTAGATCGATCATTCCTGATCGTCAACACTTTGATTTTTGCTGTATGTTTACACATTATATATCACAAACAGTTTATACCCACTATTTATAACACCAGTTATTAAATATGATATGATATTATGTTATAGAACCTCTACATACGTTGTACACCGTAAGTTATATGGGGTAGGTTTTACAGTAATATACTGTAGATTTAGTGAAGCAAAGTGACCAACAATGTTCTGTAAAATGTGAAATAACCCAAATCTCCCTGTGAAATGTACTATGAATAGTGTTAGTGTACTGTAAACGACGCCTAAATTATATTAAGCAGCGTATTTCGGAACTTTTGTTTGACATTTTACATTAAATTACCGGTCACATTGCTGTGCTATAAACTACAGTAAATATACAGCAATATTTTACAGTGTACAGGTGGGAAGCAACCGCTTTTCCACGGATAGGATTGTCTGTTTGTCTTCATCGAATGTTGAATTCTGAAATGCAACTATGCAAAACCAATGTCTCTCAGATCCGAGGAAAAGGTGCACTGTCTAAAAAAAACCTGAGTGAAACTCAAGTTGTGTAAAGTCCACCTAATTGGAGTGAAATCCACTCAAGTTGAGTGAATTCCGCTCACGTTGAGTGAGCTCAACTTTAGTGGGATCGACTTCTCTCAACTTGAGTGAGTTGTCAACTCAAACGTGGGTGAAATATGAATGAATGTCACTCAAACTTGATTGAATTTCACTCAACTTGAGTTGGATTAATTTCCACTCTTACTGGGGTGTAATTTTCACTCAAGTTTTTTTTGGAGAGTATGTTGAACCGGACACTCGGCTGACCATCGAGTGGGTCATGACGGGTATATACTCAGAAGTAATGACTGTCTCATATAGGATTTTGATATCGATGAAATAAAGATATATTCATTACTAAAGGATATCATCGGGTAATTTGTCTTGATCGCCAAGCATTTCACGTATCGCAAATCAGTAAGACGATCATGGCAGTAAATGACAAAAAATATCTTTAGGCAAGAGATTGCCATCAGTGATAGAAACGAAATATTCAGCAGTTTCGTGATGAACTATAACCTGTACATCAAATTATTAGACAGTTACTTACAATGCTCATCATGTCATTTTTAACCACATATCACAATGGTTAGGCGAAAATGTGGTATTGCACTTTGAAATGTAAATTTTCACGTTAGCTATTTCTTTGTGTTTATCATTTCTGGTGAACAGCGAAATTGAGTTCATATCGTCCAATCAGATAATGGAATTTAAGTCACCCCCCTCTCCCACACATACAGTCACACCATATCTCGTTTGAAAGCTTATCTTATGTACTTTTCGATAAGCCCAATCGTGGTCCTCAAATGTACTAGAAAATCTAGATGAAGTGTGCATCCTCTATCCTCATTTTTCATTCTTCGTTAAGGTGTCCGGCCTTTGGTATCAATTTTGATACGCGGCATATCGCCTCAAACTAACACATCCACTCAGCATTTTTTTTTATATTAAATAATTTCCTAATATTGGGTCACAGTGACCTTGATATTTGATCTTTTGATATTAGTTTTGTTACCTGTCATAACATCGTTCACTAACGTATCCAGTCACCAAAACAAAAGCGATTTTACAGATTTCATGATTTCGTTTTTGCATAGTGACCTTCGCAGTCGCCCTCAATTCTGCTATATTATATCCTTCTCATACGTCAACTCGCAAAATAAATGAGATTTTAAAGAAATTTCTGATTCATGGAACACACTGACAATGACCCTTGACTTCAATTTCGGTACATGACATCTACATGACCGCACAGTTATTTTTGCGTAATTTGATAGAAATCCGTTAATATGTTCAAGAATTAAGGAACTACATGTAACTAACGAAAGTTTGGAAGAGATAGAGAAAAAGAAGGAGAAATTTCTAGGGCTTTTCGGTCGCAGTTGTTTTTTTAACGTACGAATAAGATTTTCTCTGTATATACTCTAGTAGTTTTCCTCTACAATTGAGCCAAGCTACGACGACTCAGTAAAGGAACACGTTTTAATTGATATCAAGTCGATTGGATAAAATAGATGGAAAATTTGTTTCACACTTTGTCGAAGTAGACGATTGATTGCCTACACGTAAATGCGATTGGTCCTGCTTGGTCAGGTCTCACAGGTTTACTCTCTAAAAAAACTTGAGTGAACTGTTCCACTCAAGTTTGAGTGAGTACCTGTTCACTCAAACTTGAGTTACTTTTCACTCGACTTCAGTAAAAACCACTCAAGTTCACTCAAATTGTGTGGGATCAGTTTCCGCTCTTATGCTTGAGTGAATGTGACTCGAGTGCACTTAACTCAAGTTGAGTGAAAAGTAACTCAAGCTGAGTGAAAATCTCACTCAAGTATTGAGTGGGATCAATTTCCACTCTCACTCAACTTTTTTTAGAGAGTACAGTATTTTCGCCGATAGAACATGTAAGTCCAATGGTGGCAATCCCGACAAAGATGCTGGTAATATCAGTGATCACAAGAAATACACAAGTTGGTCGCTTGAATTCAGGCATTCGTCTACGTAGCGAACCGACCATTAACTCAAGAGTGAATAAATCGGCAGATGCGGTGCCGTTATGCTGGATAGTCCCACTTACTAAGTCGCGAAATTCAGGCCTTCGTGAAGTTGGTCTGCAGTTCATGGTTAGCAGTTCGCTATTCGAAGGCGAGCAGTCATTATTTTAATAATACTTGATACTTGATACATCAACTATGTTGGACATGCTCTATCAGATGACACCATTAGTTTCCGGATCCGACGAAAGGGGGCGCTGTTCTGAATACCTAACTAAATAACTAACTGCAGAATCGAATAACTAACTGGCTATTTTAACCCCTTTCCCGACCGAATATCACCTTGATACTTGGTACATATACTATGTGAGACATGCTCTACCAAATGACGTCATTAGTTTCCCGATCCGCCGCAAGGGGGCGCTGTTCTGAATAGCTAACTGAATAACTAACTGCAGAATCGAATAACTGGCTATTTTAACCCCTTTCCCGACCGAATATCACCTTGATACTTGGTACATATACTATGCGAGACAAGCTCTACCAAATGACGTCATTGGTTTTCCGATCCGCCGCCAGGGGGCGCTGTTCTGAATAGCTAACTGAATAACTGGCTATTTTAACCCCTTTCTCGACCGAATATTACCTTAATACTTGGTACATCAACTATGTTGGACATGCTCTATCAGATGACGCCATTACACACACACGCATACACACACACGCACACGCACACGACTACTCGTACTGATGACGTCACCAAAGACGCCATACATGACGTAAACATCCCTCAAATCGTGGTCTCCACCAAGGGAACTACACGACGCACACGACGCATTCGGACCAAGAATGAACCCTCTCTACACCAAATCCGAGCTCTGACAGTAAGCATGGAAAAACGTGTCACTAAACATGGAAAAACCCGGATCTAAGATGAGGACGCGGATGCAAAACCAGTTTCCGGATGGAAAAACCAACTGGCCAACTGCGCATGCGCAGATTGACGCGACTTCCAATGAAAACAAGCAAGTCTGACCCACGAGAGCTTCACACTGAGGCCCCACACGGTCCATTCGGACCAATAGTGGTCCATCTCTACACCAAATACCTTCCATAACTTCCCAAAATGCCCCCTTTCGCTAATACTCCTACTGATGACGTCACCGATGACGTCACAGATGACATGAACATCAAACCGGGATGTACACCCCGAGAACTACTACAACATGACCTCTCCCAGGATGCATTCGAACCAAGGATGGTCCATCTCTACACCAAATACCTTCTTGCAGTGCCCCAAAATGGCCACTTTACTTACTACAACCAACTGCGCATGCGCAGAGTGACGCGACTTGCACTTAAAAACACGCCATTCGGACTACCCCAGACAAGCTTCACTTTGACACCTTCTACGACTCATTCGGACCCATAGCGGTCCATCCCTACACCAAACACACCTCCACATATTCCCCCAAATGCCTGCTTTCTATACTACGGCCAGACTGCGCATGCGCAGGATATCGGATGCTCCTCCACGAGAGCTTCAAAATAAGGCCTCATACGACTCCATAGGATCATTTGGGGCTCGCCTAGACCCCAAAACGTCCACCCAGTATGTACCTGTACCCCCATAACCAGTATGGGGCTATATGGACCTACCCAGGCCTCTGAATTTTTTCCAGAAATTCACAGTTTCGCTCCGGGACCCTTCCCATCGTGTTCTAAAGGACGAGACGTGAAAAACAAGACCAAGCAACCCATATCACAATGAACGTGTGTGAATTTCCCAGGTTGGACCTATACCTCCATATGGGGCTATATACAGGCCTACCTGGTACTTTTCCAAAAATTTCATCGCTTCACTCCGGGACCCTTTCCCATGGTGTTTTTCTTGCCGAGACGCGAAAAACGAGACCTCACAAGCCATGGTAGAGCCCACAAAAAAAAATTGACCACCCTCATAGCCAGTATGGGACTATATGAGCCTAAATACAGACCTACCCGGTACTTTTCCAAGAATTTCACCGCTTCGCTTCGGGACCCTTCCCATTGTGAGACGAGACGAGAAAACCTTGGCGAGACGAGAAAACCCGAGACCCCACAAGCCATAGTAAAGCCCACGAAACAAATTGACCACCCCCCGCCCCATATAGCCAGTATGGCGCTATACCCATACAGGCATTTCCCCGCATATTGTATGTTGTGGGGTTAAAGTCCGTGTTCCGTTTTTTATTTATTTTATTTATTTATTCTGTGAAAATTACAACACATATAAGGGAAGTGGGAAGAGGTGCCGACATACTGACTGCGTCACATGACTTCATAAATAGTCTTCTGGTTAACCTATTCTAAAGCAAATACCAAGAATCTAACGATTCGTGATATGTGGTGTATCTCAGGTACGCTTTTATTGTACCTGTTCATGTGGCAACTTGGATGATATGACCACACGGCCCCTAGCACCGGCATAAGCGGTATTAGATACAAATCTAGAGCTATGATGGAAATACTCTGACAACTCGTATACTGGTAATTGGTGAGCTGTTTCGCTGTGACAACTCGTACATTGGAGATTGGTGAGCTGTATCATCGTCAGATGTAAATGACGGCATTTAACACAAAAGACTAGTCTGTAAGGCCCGATGTCGACCCAGCATCAACTTCCCACAATGCCAACATATATCAAAGACCAAAAGGTCTGTAAAGGGGGCGGGCCTCGGGGACGAAACGTCCACCAGCAGAATCTCGCCATATACAGGAAAAAATTACAACACATATAAAGGAAGTGGGAAGAGGTGCCGACATACTGACTGCGTCACATGACTTCACAGAATAGTCTTCTGGTTAACCTATTCTAAAGCAAATACCAAGAATCTAACGATTCGCGATATGTGTTGTATCTCAGGTACAACATGACAAGACTGAAGAGAGCTTCACTTTGACACCTCACTCGACCCAATCGGTCCATGCAGCGTATTTGAAGTCTCGAGAATTTTCCCCCGGCTCCCCACGTATTTAGGACTATTTTCTCTTCGCGAAGGCAGACCGCATCACAACCAGACCGCATCACCGCGGAGGATTACATACGCTGCAAGAATTGGAACTCTTGTGTTCGGAAGTGGATTTGCCGGAACTATAGTGACTGACCTCTGTGACCTCCACAAATCCTCCACGAAAGTAGGTCAATGAGGCATTAAATACCCTTTCTATACTACTCCTGTATGCGAAACAACTAATATGGAGGGTTATATGGGGAGATTTTCAAGGTTATTTTAAGCGGGATATATTAAGAGTATCAAAGAAATTGTGGTCATTCGAGTTCCGATTATTATATACTATATTAAATCAACTATGCGGAGCTAACTTCTAAGTTTTGACAAGTTCCAATGCACAAGTCTAATTAAAAAGTATGGTCTTCAGTTATAAATATTTTCCCTTCTATAAGTTTTTATAAGGTTATCGACAAACTGATTGGCGCCAGAAGCAGATATCTACTCATGGAGAGTATCCCATTGGGCCAAGACAATGCTGCACCTAATAACTGTAATACAAAACTAAAAGATCGATAATATTTACAATAGTTTTATTGGTCACTCAATAATAATGTTGATATTATAAATACCATAATACAATGTTCATGAATTAATATTGTTGATTGTATTAAATCTTTGTGTATTAAATCTTATTTAACCCTGCATTAAAAACAGAAATAAAACCTTTCTATTAAAGAGAAACTCCGAGAAAGCATGGGCGAATAATTATGTGATTTGTATTTTATTTTCTATGCATTCAACCTATAGATTTGTGAAGGTTTTCATGATACAAATATACACATATCATGGTTTACGAATTGGAACCTGGTGACAAACAGGTATTACTGGCCACATCATCGCGCCACCTGGGACTGGACATGCCAATGGCCCATTTATGTGAACATACATAGATTAACATAAGCTTGTACAATACTATCCTAATTAAGTATAGTGGATATTCAATCTAATAGATCCTAATAGACTCTGGTCTCTAATTCCAATCTTTTCCATGGTGGCTTGTTAGGACCATGCATTGATTTTCGCAATTTTCTGCGTATTACTAGTTTTCAAGATTTCACTTTCGCGTTTTCTGTAATTTCTTGCCATTGACATCGATTCATTTCCGAGATATAAAGTTGTTTTCTGGTTTTAACAATTTCTTCTATCCATTTTCAAGCGACTATAAAAATCGGGCAACCATGTGAAAACACTAAAAATTAGCAAAAACATCGAAAAAGTATTTCAACCGCGGTGTTAACTATTTCAACCGTTAACTATTTCAACCGCGGTGTTAACTATTTCAACCGCGGTGGAAACTATTTCAACCGCCGTGGAAACTATTTCAACCGCGGTGGAAACTATTTCAACCGCGGTGGAAACTTTGAACCACGGTGAAAAGTATTTCAAACGCGGTGGAAAGTATTTCAACGGCGGTGGAATCTTTCAACCGCGGTGGAAAGTATTTCAACGGCGGTGGAAACTATTTCAACCGCGGTGGGAAGTATCTCAACCGCGGTGGAAAGTATTTCAACCGCGGTGGAAAGCATTTCAACCGTGGTGGAAATTATTTCTGTGTTTTTTGCTATTTCTTGTTTCACGCAATTTTCGAGGTTTTCGCTAATTTCCAGGTTTTCATGTGGTCGTTTGAATTGTTCTTGTCTCTTGAAAATGAATTTCCAGCGTTTTCGTATGGAAATGGTTGCAGTTTCTTGAGAATGAATAAAAAAATCAGAGATAAATTTTGAAAAATCGAAAAGGAATCAAGGGGAATGACAAGACAAGAGAGAAAATGCGAAAGTAAAATCTTGAAAACTAGAGAAAGGCAGAAAATTGGAAGGATCTATGCATGGCCCTAACAAGCCACCATACTTTTCAGATCAGACTGGAATTAGTGATCAAACTTATCAGATTGACAAACGATTAAAATAAATATTTCAGTGTATTAGATATAGTATATTCATTTGGTATTTTTGAAAAAAATTGGTACAAGTTGCCAAGAGGGACAGGTCGCAAAATGGTACAGGTTGCCAAGGGGACAGGTCGCAAAATAGTACAGACTGGTACAGGCCAATATTACAAACTGGCACTGATATGGCCATGGTGTCGTCAGTCATAGAGGCAAACTGCTAACACTGAATCCCAAGTGCTACACCCTAATATGGTGTTCTATTTGGGCCAAGTTTGCGTCGCGTGGCGACTTTTAGAAACTCGCCACTCGCCACGCGCCGTGGACCTCTCCGGCGCGCGGCGACTGGCGACTTTTTGCTATCTCTTAACCTGCAAAAACTCGCAAGTCGCCACCCGCCGTAAAACACGGCGAGTTTCGCTCTATCTTTTAACCTGGAAAAACTCGCCGCGCGCCACTCGCCGGATGAACCACGGCGCACGGCGACTGGCGACTTTTGACTGTATTGAAACTCGCCACTCGCCACACGCCGTGGACCTCTCCGGCGCGCGGCGACTGGCGACTTTCTGCTATCTCTTAACCTGCAAAAACTCGCCAGTCGCCGCCCGCCGTAAAACATGGCAAGTTTCGCTCTATCTCTTAACCTGGAAAAACTCGCCGCGCGCCACTCGCCGGATGAACCACGGCGCGCGGCGACTGGCGACATTTGACTTCAGGAATTCTCAGGACTTTTTCTCAGGTGCGCATGCCCGAGGAGCATCAATTATCGAAATATTTTGTTCGAAACATGCTGTCATTTAATTTAATTTTAAATCTCTTCCTCGTGCATAAAAATACATAATTTCTAATGAATGAACTCTCCAGCTACATCTGATGCTATGTGACTAATTTTGAAGATATAAGCTATCTGTAATAATTAATATAGTTGTTTTTTGAAACAAGTTCTTTTTAATGCAATACGCATATAGGGCAATCTAATTTTGTCAAATGTGCAGATATTGTTTTATTAAAATACTCGTTATCCGTTTCTGTGCATAACTTGCATACTCTCGTTATTATCTGCTGGTATATTTTAAAAAGTTAACACCAAGACAACATTTTCAATCGTTTTTTTAGTCTTTTTTTATATAAGTGCCTATATATATTTATAAAACAGCATATCGTTTTCAATTCAGAATGAATCGCGTTGAAATTGTTCCTTATTTAAGATACAATAAAGCACTCGACGCGGGAATTTTGTTTTACAAGATAAAAGCAACGTCAACTAATATGCTGTATGAAATATTAAGAAAGCGATTAGAGCGTCATCGTCATATTGATTAAAAAAGTAAGAAAAAATGCTAACATTTTCTCTGGATGATTGAATTTCTCTCTTCGTAAGTTTGATGTGAAAAACGGGCGATATCTTTGTATAAGAGATCCTTTATTGCTGTTTTAATCCATAG
The DNA here is from genome assembly GCA_036873755.1 of Hanleya hanleyi. Taxonomy (NCBI): domain Eukaryota; kingdom Metazoa; phylum Mollusca; class Polyplacophora; order Lepidopleurida; family Hanleyidae; genus Hanleya; species Hanleya hanleyi. Next base: position 24,813 of record JAVTVY010010478.1, on the reverse strand, counting down.
AGCGGCTCTGTGTTGGGTTGATATTTCCTGTATCACAAACTCTACAAACTATCAAGACCCTATTTTTAAAGATGAAAAGACGTATTTCTTTCAACAGTTTCCATATTTCTTTTACTTCCTCAAATTCTATGAGATCGCGACTGTGATTTATGATATTGGAACTGCATAATTGATGCTCCTCGGGCATGCGCACTTGAGAGTCCTGAGAATTCTAGAAGTCAAAAGTCGCCAGTCGCCGCGCGCCGTGGTTTGTCCGGCGAGTGGCGCGCGGCGAGTGTTTCGAGGTTAAGAGATAGAGCGAAACTCGCCGTGTTTTACGGCGGGTGGCGATTGGCGAGTTTTTGCAGGTTAAGAGATAGCAGAAAGTCGCCAGTCGCCGCGCGCCGGAGATGTCCACGGCACGTGGCGAGTGGCGAGTTTCACTACAATCAAAAGTCGCCAGTCGCCGTGCGCCGTGGTTCATTCGGCGAGTGGCGCGCGGCGAGTTTTTCCAGGTTAAGAGATAGAGCGAAACTCGCCGTGTTTTACGGCGGGTGGCGACTGGCGAGTTTTTGCAGGGTAAGAGATAGCAGAAAGTCGCCAGTCGCCGCGCGCCGGAGAGGTTCACGGCGCGTGGCGAGTGGCGAGTTTCTAAAAGTCGCCACGCGACGCAAACTTGGCCCAAATAGAACACCATACCCTAAGCTAGTCCCTGAGCTAATCCCAATCCCTATCCATACCTTAGTTCTAACATCTACCACCATCCTCACCCGTCAGCTGACATGATTGGAACTAACGCTAAACTAATCCTTCCGCTAACCGTAACCCTAAATTCCATCCCTACACTCTTAGAAATCTTGGTTCTTCGTGGTTCTTTGTGGAACCAAGTGGTTCCATGTAGAACCAACTGGTTCGTAATAGAACCAATCGGTTCTAGGTAGAAGCAAATTGGTTCTTTGTAGAACCAACCTTTATCGAAGGTACTTCTTGGTTCTTCAATTTGATCCAGTTTGGAGCAGCTACCCCTGGCAAGGTTGTAGACTGAAGTTCAAAATTTGGGAAATCGTCGATATCCCGTGATGCAAAGTTCCCGCTCACCAACCAGGCAGACAAACATGGCGGGCGACGGGTTGGGGCTGAGTAAATGGAGCGTCGAAAAGACTTGTAACTGGTTAGCGGAGAAGAATTTCAGCACTAACACACGGATGAAATTCATTGGTAAGTGTTGGCAGTTTGCATGCTGTTATTCTTTCTGTTCGCTTTGCAACTGCATGCTGTTGTGATTTAGGTTTGGACTTCGAACTTCGACAAACTTCTGGATTCGGTACTCCCTGATTTACAATTTGTATTCCCCGCACAATCTGCTCTCAATCTTTCCACGGAGGCTGTACTATAGCTATAGCAGTTCGGGAAGGTGCAGATTTCGGCAACTTTTCCGAATTTGGCAACAGGCAGGTCTCAGAGTTGCTGAATTCGGAAAATTAAAACATCATGAGAAGCCTCCGAAGCAAATGGAGCATCACTTTTAAATATGGTGATTATCAGGTCGGGGAGAACCACTACTGGGACATGTATCACGGTTCTCTGGGAAAAAATATAATCGAAAATACTTAAAATATATCGTTGGGTGATTAGTGGAAATAAATACAATCGGAAATACTTAAAATATATTACCTTGATTGATGGTGGCAGTCGATGTAGTCTATAATACTAGAAGGGGGGCATCTCCAGTACGTTTCCTATCTGTTTACATTGTACGAAATTCCAGTTTGTACGCACTCTGTCACGCCCATGGCAACCCTAGAATAGATACGTCAGCCTACTCGTCAAGTCGTCTGCTCATCTCATTTACGGTCGGCTGTGGCAGTAAACCCATGCAAGGTCATGAATATTAATGTATCCGAGTAGTGACGTAAGTAGGTCAGCCAACCGCAGCTGCCGTGGGCGTGACAGAGTGCATACAGGGGCTAGTTACAGCCATATGCCTAAATTCGCCAGCGTACAAAAATTGGTATTGAGTTATTGGATTATTAAACTCGTTCTGGAGTTGTTGGACGGAAACGAATTTTGGCGAAGAAGCCTATTGTTATTTCAGCCATGGGTGTCTATTGTTCCTCCCCGATTCGTTTCTGTCCAATAACTTGTTCCAGAGTTATTGGACGAAAACGAATGGGGGCGGAACAACAGACTTCCATGCCTTTGACACCGATCAGGGCTATAAATGAGCGGTGCACACCTGCACAAATGCAGGTAAATATCCAGTGGTGCACGTAAGTTGCGATCGCTAGGTGCACAGCATGCACGTAAATATAGTTTACTCAGTTTATGGTTCTTCTGCCGAAAGTCGAATAAATTTTCAACGAAAGTTTATCTCAAAGAATCGGCTGGCTCCAATCGGCTAAGTCGTGACGAAAACTGGGCCATACTCATCCACTGATATAGCACGCTTACGGTGGACTGACAACACCGCGTGTTGCAACAACAATAGATGACCCGATGCATAAAGCCAGTAAGCTGAGTAGGCCTGACGCTTGCCAACTTAAAAATCTAATACTTTATAAATCATGTAATAACTGTTACATATTCTGGTGTTAGGTTTTTGTGCATGTAAGAATATAGCTGTGCACGTACTTGAAAAATTTAGGTGCACACTGTGCAGGTAATTTTTCCCCCAAATTCGAGCCCTGCCCATGGCTGAAATAACAATAGGCTTCTTCCCCTGGTCCATAGCGATACATGTGCAAAATTTGGTGTTCATAGACTATATAATTCTCCAGTTAATGAACGAAAATTGAAAGCGAAAGACTCCCATAAGTCAACATTGGAAACAATGAACTTCCATGAGTTTCTGGCAACGCCCTTGACCCCCTAGGTTGAAAAATAATAGGCTTCTTCCCCTGGCCCAAGGCAATATGCGTGCAAAATTTGGCGAACACAGCCCAGCTGGCAAATACAGCATACGGACACCTTTCACTTTGGTATAGGCCTTTATTTATTAATATTAATAATATATAAATACGGTCCTCGTTCTGCTAGTTGTTCCCAGAGAATTGGTCAGGTTTATACCCATTGTTGAAATTGGCTTCCAATTTTCAAACGTCAAAGCCCGAATAACCAGACCATTACCGGTTAATCGGTTTAATCCTTTTAGCACTAATATTGCAGCATGATAATTGCTATTTATGCACAAACTTTGTTTTACTTTTATATAATTTTCATTCTTTTGCGCTAGTGTCTTAATTTGTTTTAACTCAATTTTATTTTCAGTTGCCTGATTATTACCTTGAAGTGGCGCTCTTTCCAAGAAGGATATTCTGTTCACATGCTGAAAACTCATTTTATGTAATGGGACAATTCTTATGCCAGTACTTTTTGTGTTCAAGTATCCATTTTGCCCAGTGAAGAAATTAACTATACAAAAGTATTTGTCACATTTGGGCTTAATTCATCAGCATGAACGAGACTTTAGAGTAACCTGTGGCTTAAAAGGCTGCGAATTACAATACAGTAACTTTGGATCCTACCGTAGTCATATATACAGGAAACACCAAGATATTCTAAATCCACAGGCTGCTGATCGTGAAACTGTAAATACTGACCAGACAGAAGAGGAAAATGATACCGCTGATAGTGATTTTGAACAGGAATTTCCACAAGCAGCAGCAAGACCTCTAAGCATACAGGATTTATTAGCTGGCCTCAAGAGACATTTTGCCTTATTTTTACTGAAGTTAAGGGAGAAACATGTTCTACCTAGTGTTGTTCAAGACACCGTTGTTACGGACTTTAGATTCATTTTAGAATTTATTACAAAGAACGTACAGGAAATCATTAAAGGAGATGGTATTGTAAGGCGGGGTTTTTGCCCACAGCCAGCCGACTCATAGGAATGTACATTTCTTCTCTCCATCTGTCAATCACAATGCAATGTACAGCTTGTCGTCGGCGGCAACTGTCAATCAACGGGCTGAATGTTACGGTGAACCATGTAATGATAGCTTCACATATTTTCGATACCAAGGCGTTATTATTTCATCACGTTGCAGTCTATTTTACATGCACATATTGGAGAATAAATACACAATTTAGGCGAATATATATTCGACTAAATTGTGTATTTATTCTCCAATATGTGCATGTAAAATATATGCCTTGTAACAGCGAGCGCCTGATGGTTCGATTTCAACGTTTGACTAGCCCGTAATGTCCACACGGTATCTTGTCATCGGTAAACAATATTTATTTTACTTTTAATTGGTTCGTAATGATAGACTGAAATCATATTTCAGATATACATAATGCAATTTCTTTTTACAAAAATGAGAAGGATTGAAATAACTTGTCGACGTCACACATGTTGCTCTCCTGGGATTCGAACTCGGTAAAAGAAAATTTCGAGGCGCTTGTGACCCAACGTGCGTATCCACTACACCACGACATACGAACAACTGTAGCAGGCTATTTTGTCACTTTAATCTATTTACGAAAACTTCAAACGTTATGATTCATAACTTTTCATTTTTTAGTATGAAGGACTCCTTGGACCAAAAAGATTTTCCAGCCGTTACATTAAAACACAAGTATTTTTAGGACATTTTATTTTTTCGATTTCAACCGCACCACGTATGGGCCAAAATCCCACCTTATCGTACCATCACCTTTCATCTTGCTGAATGTGGCTTTGACATAACCGATCAAGCAGAACTCGCCTATATATTAGAGAATGAAGAAATATTTGTGAGGGCTTTAGATTCCGTGAGTTCCGACTATAGACTCCAACACTTTTGCGAAAATGATCTACATCTTATCCGCCCTAAAGAGATTATGCTTGGACATGTTGATGGCATAGCTCACAAGTGCTACTATGTCTCTATAGTGGAAACCCTAATTCGTTTACTAAAGAATGAAACAATTCTGTCCCACATCATTAACAGAGAGAGAGAGTTGCTGAGACAAATACTGATATTTTGTCGGATTACACAGATGGAACAATTTTCAAACAGCATCGTGCTTTTAATGATCACCAACGCCATCCTGGGCTAGTACTTCGTTTACACCTCTACACAGATGAATTTGAGGTAGTGAACCCCCTCGGCTCCAAGAAGACTAAGCATAAAATATGTGCATTTTACTTTATGTTAGGGAATATTCATCCCAAATTCAGATCTGAGCTAAAACATGTTTACCTAACTCTTATGGTCAGATACAAACTGTTGCAAACTCAATATTCTTATGCAGAGTTGGTGCGACCATTAATCGAGGATTTGAAACTGCTGCACAGAGGAATAGACATTGAAGTGAACGGAACAAATGTAAAGTTCTATGGTGCGTTGGCTACCATTTCATCCGACAACTTGTCTGCACATGCATTATTTGGTTTACAAGGTAGTTTCAGTCAGGGTCGCATATGTAGATTCTGCATGATATTACACGATGACATTGAAACATGTTTTCATGAACATACTGTTAGACTACGTACACAAGAACTGCATGCTTATCATTTGCGTGGTCTGGAGACAAATGCAGTAACCACAGCTGCTTATGGAGTCGTGTCAAGATGCCCTTTCTTGGAGCTGGCCTATTTTGATGTCACCAAATGTTTTCCATGTGATGTTATGCATGATTTGCTGGAAGGATGCATTCCCCTGGTTTTGAAACTCATAATTCAGCATTTTCACACTAACCGGATTGTCACTCTTGCTCAAATTAACACTGCTATTGAATCATTCGAATACGGAAACTGTGAGAAATCGTCGAAACCAGTGACACTGTCAAAGAAGATTTTGCAGAACGAGGCCAATATTAGCGGAAAAGCTAGTGAAAAAAGTGTGTTGTTTAGACTTTAGACTGCTGAAGTTACAGACTATTTGTGATATTTTGCTCGCGCCTGTTGTTCGCCGGTCATGGTTGGGATATCTTCAACTGTGCAAAACCGAGTTTTTGTCTGAGTTGTGTCAACTATTTCCAGGAAAGTTGACACCAAAATGCCACTATTTGGTGCACTATCCGCATCTGATGCTGGAATATGGACCATTGAAACTTCTGTGGTGCATGAGATTTGAAGGCAGACACCAATATTTTAAACAATTAGCTGGTGTCACAATTTTAGAAATAGCGCTTTCACATTGTCCAAGAGATACCAGCTCAAACAGTGTTGGGAACTGAATGGCGTGAACATTCTTGACCAGGATACTGTTGTTACAGGTGGAGACAACCTGCCTTTCAGAGCTTTGTCCGCAAATGTAAACCAGAAACTGTTGCTAGCAAGTGGTATTGACCAGACTGAAGTAGATGAAGAGGAGAATATTTGGAAGTTCAAAAGTCTTCAGATGCAGAATGTGATGTATAGATTACAAGATGTGTTCATACTTGATTTTCTTGGTACCGAAGAAGTGCCGGTCTTTGTAAAAGTCTTACAGTTAGTGAAGTTCAGGGATTTTATTATATCTATGGCAAGCTGTACATCGCTAAATCTTTCAATGTCCACCGACATGCTTATGAAATAGAAGTTGATCAGTGCATTGTTTTCAGACCTGGCGATGAAATTGACTATCACGCTTTACATGTTTATTCGCTAGACTCTGGAGAACAGGTTGTGGTTCTACATCATCGCATTGGTGCAAAAAGTGCACAGTAACTGCGACGAACCGAATAGGCCTCTATCCTATTCTCTCCAAGGTAATATTTGAATAATAATTCTGAATGCATTTTTAAATCCCAGGAGGGTAATTCATTGACAGCTACTAGGGAGTAATAGAGACATATGCTAAATGGTTGAATATAAAACAAGATATTGAAAGAAAAGTTAGAACATTCCAGTTAACTTGGACCTGGTTGCCGAAAATTTAACAAAACTTGACCCTGTTTAATAGGACGAATCCCAATTTTTACACCTCCCCCTTTAGTTGCGTACATAATACTTAGATGCCCCCAAACAAATATGAAGTACAATGCATAGTATTTTAATATTGTATCATATAAATTAAACTTTTTTGATTCTTATGTTTTGTAGAAGAAGAAATTGATGGGGAAGCTCTGTTAAATTTAACAGAACGAATGATAGAGAGATTATTCCCTACTATGAAGCAGCAAATTCGATTCAACACAAACTTGGCACAGCTGAAAGCTGAAAATGGGTAATATGCTTATTAATCAAGCCTTGTATCCTATACAAATAAAAACAATCTTACTCTTGTTACTGTATAAATGCAAACATGAAATGAAGAATTGTTGCTGGTTCTTGGATGTGCATCTAATCAGGCATGTCAGGGTATGAAATAAGAACATTAATGTGATCATTTATTTCTTAAACTTGGCTGTAATGTTGTAACATAGCCAAGTTGTAATTAGATGCATTTTCATCAGACTTGACTGATGTCGCCTGTGTGACAGATTTCAAACTTGGCATCTAATACCCCGTACTGTATCTTCATTATTTATTAGTTCTGTTTTTCATACTCTATCAGGTATCCTTTATCCTTACACGTGTTAAATACTATTGAGATAATTTGTTTGCTTTTGTCCCCTCTCTAACTATGTCAGGGCTCTTGCAACTGAATATCTCCATGGATGTCGTGAAGTTGGTGGATATGACATGAATGATGTGCTTCACACGAGCAGCCATGATGGAGATGCAGCAAATCATATGGGTGACAGACCTGACATGCCTGATGCGCCACACATTGACACTCCTGACAGTGGAGAAAAACACAAGGCCGTATATCAGGAGGAGGAGGGTGAAAAATGGCCAGCTGTGTTCAGTCTACCGGTATTTCCGAAACCTGTGAAGATGAACTTAGACATGAAAAGCGTAACATTCTTCCAACAGGGTCGATCTACAGGGAGAACTGGTCTGTTGAGAGTTCTCTTTGATGACAGGTCAAATATACCTGGTAATTGTTTTCATTGAGTTGGGTATTTTCAGTTCGTTTTTTTTTGTTTTTAACTGATATCTGCTGCCTGATCATTTCTCATTTTGTTTCCCCTCGGTCAATTTTGTCTGATGGGTATTGTCGTCTCTCGAGTCATTTACATGCACATGTACGTCTGTCATGTATATCTCCGCGACATCTCAAAAAGTTTCATGTTCCAGGTTTTAGTGTATAATTTACCCAGTTGCTATTCATGTATGTACTTAAGTAGTTTTCGCAGAATATGAATTTATGTAAAACATTGCAAGATTTGTGTAAATAATGTCCTATTTCATTTAAATAATGTCCCATTTTAATTATATTATTTGCACAGGTATCCAACGAAGGAACAATATGATGAAGTCTTACGGTGTCTAATAACTAAATATCCTTTCCTGAGGGAAACTGTTGGATCAGGCTATGTAAGTGGATTCTCTTCCAAACTAAGGTTTTCAGCTGGGGGAGGGACTCAGTGCATCCTGCCATCTATTCAACATTACAGTTCAATGAAAAAAATAGGTGCAGTGGTCTTTCATATGTATTTGTGAACCCTGAAAGCTGGTTCAGTTGCTTGTTAATGTTCATATCTGACAGTCACAATGTTGATACTGTTCCTTGTACAAAGTACTGAACTTCAGGGTCCTCAGTATCTTCTGTAGTTTGTGTGTGGAACAGGTTGGTTCCCTGTTGGCTGTTGACTGTAAAATGTGTCTGCATGTTTTTCTTCTATTAGCCAAGAGTAGGCATCTATGAACAGCTCAATAACCAGATGAACACAATTGCCAATGTAGTGATGAAATTATTTACTGTTCTGAAGAAATGTGTACATTTTATTTAGGACACGCTGGAGCAATGTTTGAGGAAGAAATTCAAAAAGGAAAGGAAACCCTTAACAAGCCTTGAACTGGTTCTGAAGATGAATGAGAAATTCAAAAGAGAAAATGGTGGACGAAAAAAAACCCCCGAGCACACAGAGACGATTCCCCTCGTAGCAAAAAGAAAGAAAAGTGTTATGGTAAATACATACATTTGTTTATATTACAGTCCATGCACCCAGCTGCCTGAGGGACCATCCACAAAGTATGTACGCTTGGAAGGGAGTTGGGAAGGGGGAGGGTAAAAAAGTTAGAATTTTGCGCTATGTGGAGAATGTTAACCCTCATCCTGCTGACCGGCTCCAGCCTTTGCCCAGTGCTGTCTGCCGCTTTGTCAGCCTGTCACAAAAAAGGTGCCATAACGCCCGATATCAAGTCATATAATTTCACTATCAAACAAAATTAGAAGGCGGATTGTGATGATTGACATATCAGAATAGACCTCAGAATCCAAGTATGCATTGTGCTTTCTTCGTTCTTTGTTTTAGTTTTGAGAGAAAAAATAAGAACGGACAAATCATCACAGTATAAATCCACTTGAATAAATTCTTGACAATAATGGTTCTGCCAACGGACTTATTCCAGCAGGATGTGGGGAGGAGTGAAAAATCCCAGATTTTGGACGTACATACTTTATGAATGCCCCTACAGGTGAACAGTCAGAGATAAGCTCTTTTCTTCGGAGGTAAAGAGCTGGATTTTTCTAGAATAGGCATTGGGAGGCGGATAGGAGAGAGAGGTGCTTGCCCCTAGACTGTAATGTTATGACCTAGAAGAGGGCCAACTCGGTTCATTTTCAAATATATGTATGCGTATGTCACGCTTTCCGACGTGAACTCGCATACAGTAAAATGAACTACTGGTGCACCAGCAGTGCATTTGTTAAGATGGGAAACCTCATGTTAAAACGAAACTTCTTGTTTACATGAATTATAACTGGATTGGCCTCCCCCTTGTTCAGCCTTAAATTAATGCAACTCCTTTTCTGCCCATATTAATGTTTTAGAAGAATATGTACATGGAGTCTGCACATGTGAAAATTCAACTTTAGTTACTTGTCCCATTTTATCTTTATACCGGTCAGTTTAATAATGTCACCACAGGCCACTGCATGTCAAACCTGTTTAATTTTCTATTCTCAGGCTTTGTGTGAAGATGAGTTGGGGCTTGAAGATGAACACAGTCTTCTTAAACATGGGGATACATTGATTAAGATGTGGAAACAAAGTTCTCCCCCTGCAATGTCCGCCGTTGCAGAATTAATGAAGAGAACCTTACAGCAGCGCAAGAGTGACCTAGAAACGAGATCAACTGTGAAAGTCATTGAGGCATTTCCTTGCCTACAAAAGCCAGAAATGGTATGTTTAAAAAATGGGGCTGTTCCAAAATAATGTACATGGAGGCACATGAACCATGTACATAGATTTCCCCTATATTAGAGCTAGATCCATGTTCAACACCTGTAATTAGAGGAGCTGAATATATTAAATTATCGAGTGCCTTCTGTCCCCCTGGTACAATTTCCCAGAAAACCTGTCTCACATGGAACCGAGAAGAAACTTTGAATGTTAAGATAATTCTACACCAATATTTGGTTTGGTAAAGGAGTTATTTAAAAACGTGATCCAATAAAATTGTCTTGTCAGCCTGCAAATGTTGCTTGGCCGCCACCTGGTGGCCATGTCCAATTGTTATTTACGGACAACTTTGCATACTTCAGTGACATTGGATACTTCAAAATTTGCTATGTGGTTCGGACAAATTGTACTTGGATACATTGCTAAAACGCATAAATTGGAATTTAATTTTACACTCCCCTGCAGGTGGATCAGACTAGGGCCTAATTCCTATTTTATATCCAGACAAAACCTTAACATAAAGTTCATGGATTCTTCCCGATCTTGTTTCATGTATGCGAGTAGCTAAGCATCATGAGATGTCACTAGAGATGATGTTGCATGCGTCGTGCGCCTGTATGTACCACCCTGTAGCCACTGTTCTATGTGGAAAATTGGGTAACATTGTACATACTCCAGAAGACGCTGTCACGGAATAGTGTATATAATTATGTTACCCGGCGAGTCCTAATTGGTAAGAGCGCTTAACCCGCCCAATTTTAGCTACCTCTGTGGTCTCTTAAATTTCTAATTTCATTCAACTCTGGTTCCATATATAAACATGCTGCAGGTATGGCAAGCCGTTTTGGTATTTATTCCTTTATTTTTGATATCAAAAATTCTTTTTTTGATATCAAAAATAAATGTGCGCCGTTTTGGTATTTAATCGGATAATTGTTGATATCAAAAATACTATTTTTGATATCAACAATTCTATTTTTGATATCAAAAATTCTTTTCTTGATATCAAAAATAGAATTGTTGATATCAAAAATAGTATTTTTGATATCAAAAAAAGAATTTTTGATATCAAAAATAAACCGTTTATTTTTGATATCAAAAATTCTTTTTTTGATATCAAAAATACTATTTTTGATATCAAAAATATTATTCTTGATATCAACAATTCTTTTTTTGATATCAAAAATAAAAGTTTATTTTTGATATCAAAAATACTATTTTGGATATCAAAAATACTATTTTGGATATCAAAAATTCTTTTTTTGATATCAAAAATAAATGAATATATACCAAAACGGCTCCTCTATTCTTGATATCAAAAAAAGAATTTTTGATATCAAAAATAAATGAGCGCCGTTTTGGTATTTAATCGGATAAAATTCTCTCGCCTCCTGTACAGCTGACAATGCATTTTGTACAACATTTCTAACAGCGTTAGCCTGAGTTGGGTTACCCGAATCAGCCATTCTCCATTTTGTTTTGGCGCCAAACGACGGGTGTCGGTACTGAGGAGTGAAATTGTATCAATCAATAAACAAAGAGAAAATTTCGATTGAATGATAGCTCTTGAATATATGAACAACCAACGACAGAATTTGTGTAATTTGCATTATGATTTTTATGAGTTATTTTGTATGGTAGCACTTTTTGAGATGAAGCCAAAGATGGGAGATAAATCTTGGTAAAGGAGAGCGCATTATTTCCATTTTGGCAGGCCCGTAGCCAAGGGGGGGCGGGGGGTTTCTGGGTTGGGGCGAACCCCCCCGTCCCCCCCTTTGGAAATATTATATACTTTTTTCATATAAATGCCCTTTTCAAACACTGATGCGAACCCCCTATTTACCCCTTTTCCCATACAGCGAACCCCATGATGTGCCCATTTGGAGTGAAGGCGAACCACCCCTCAGTAAATCCTGGCTACGGCCCTGTTTGGTGTAAGTGGTCCTCTATTTTTGATATCAAAAATAAACGGTTTATTTTTGATATCAAAAATACTATTTTGGATATCAAAAATTCTTTTTTTGATATCAAAAATAAACGGTTTATTTTGGATATCAAAAATTCTTTTTTTGATATCCAAAATAGTATTTTTGATATCAAAAAAAGAATTTTTGATATCCAAAATAGTATTTTTGATATCCAAAATAAACTTTTATTTTTGATATCAAAAAAAGAATTTTTGATATAAAAAAAAGAATTTTTGATATCAAAAAAAGAATTTTTGATATCAAAAATAAATGAATAAATACCAAAACGGCTTGCCATATGCAGGAGCGAGGTTAAAAGCTTGTATATTGTGGTATATGGATACTGTTAAAAAACACACCATGCCTTTTATCTCCGTAGGTCTTTTATTTTCATCAGCCCCGTGTTAATAAACTTCATTATTTAGCCCCCGTCGTTTTCGATGCTACTCGTTTTTTTTAAAATATATATTACAGATTTTACAGGATGTCAAACTCGTGTTCGGAGAAGACCTACAACGAAATATGGTAAAAGCCTTGTCCAGTCTAACTGGACCCATCTTACGCTGCTTGAAGTCTTCTCCGAAATGTGACAATCTGCTGGGCCACCTGTCCAGGAGTAAAGAGGAAGTTATTGACCAGAACAATGAAGCAGGTATTGTTTTATCAATTTATTATTTTGAATTAGCACTGGGTATTCTGGTGTGTACGGAATTAAGTCTATCTTGTAGATGTGATCATAGTTGGAATGTCAGAAAAAATGTCGGGTCAGAGGATTTGTGAGCTAGAATGCGTTACTCAGTGAATATCTGTACAGGTCGTGTTACAGAATTATCAAGAAAAACCTGTTGCATCTGGACTTCAGTGAGAAACTTTGATTCATTGTCACAGATCCTCGGATTGGCCAATGGGCGCAGTATATTAACCCTGGTAATATTAAACCGTCTATTCAAATTACCCAATTATTAAGAGTAATACTTAATTGTGGATGGGTTAAGTGGGTGGAAACAAGTTGAAATTATCGTTAGGGCTTCAAAAATCCAAGTTCCTCCAACCCAGGACCACCACATTTTTGTGGAAGGACAGTTGATTTTAACATTACAATTTAATTACAATTGGAGTGAGTGAGTGAGTGAATAGGTACATTAACGTCGCTTGGAGGTACAATTGGAGGTACAATTTAATGCAATTTCTAGACAATAACACCCCATCAAGTGGACTGATTTTTAGCTCGCCTGTACGAAGTGCAGCGGGAGCTTATGTCGTACCCCTGTCGTCGGCGTCCAATAAATGAGCGGGCAAATGTTAAGTCTCATTTCTTCAAAGTTACTGTCACTTTGTACATTTAGCCGAAACGTTGTAGGTAGAATTTTCATCATGTCACGAGGGGGATGTTCGAAATTCTGTGCAATGCATGCATATTCATTAGTTTAATTACCTAACTTAACACGGTTGTATTTCAGTTAAAGGCAAATGTCAAGTTTGTTTTTTTCAATAGGCACTTCGTGGATTGATCTCAAATTTGACATGTAGCATTCAGCAGGTCATGAAAGGGATGTTCCAATATCTTTGCTCTGTCTGCATATTAATTAGCTTAATCGTCTAATTAATGTGGGTTCCTCTGTGCACCCTATGTATACCATGTACATGTACACCATATATTGCTGGTCAAGTACTTCAGATTGAGCCCAAATTTGGCACATAGTACCCACATTGCCGTGAAAGGGGTGTGCCAATATTGATGTGCTGCATGCATAATTAATTAGCTTAATTGGCTAATTAACAGATTGAGCCAAAATTTGGCACATATATAATGTGTAGTATCCACCATGTCCTGAAAGTGATGTTTCAATATTGATGTGCTGCATACATATTAATTATGTATCCACCATGGCTAATTGTATCCTACCACATCAGTGGGAGGGGCACTTGAAAATGTTACCCGTAATGCGTTCATCCGTCCGTCTTTGGTCCATCCCATACGTGTTGTGAACATGATATTTTGAGAACAAATTAACCGATCAACCTCAAACTTGAGGGGTGCCTTCATATCATGGAGACGATGGCTGGGATTGTATTTCACCAAACTGCGTTATTCAAGATGGCCACCGTCAACCATATTAGATATTACACAACCATATTGCACCTATCCATTTTGTGAACAAATCAGCCAATCAACTTCACACTTGAGGAGTGGCTTCACTTGAGTGAGAAGATGGCTGGGATTGCTTTTCCCCAAACTGCCTTATCCAAGATGGTCATAATCAACCATCTTGGATGTCACACAACTATATTTAACATCAGTAAGAAGACGGCTGAGATTGTTTTTCTGGATGGTTGGCAATACATAACCCCATACAGGCGAACTCTTTGATAGCCTTGCTACCATTCCTACGTTTCCATATCTTGTGTGTGGGATACCTCAACACGAGACATCGCCTGGGATTGCGTATCGCGCATTTGTGCCTGCAGGTGGTGCCACCTGGTGGCCAAGTCCAAATTGCATTAACAGACAATAACTTTTAAACAGACTTGATGGATTTCTTCCAATTTGGTTACGTTATTACAAGACCGTCTGATATTATGTTCTTCATGCACATGTGCCTGCAGGTGGTGCCACTGCCGGCCAAGTCCAAATTTTCTTTCCGCGGACGATACTTTTTTCCAAATTTAGTATATGGATGTCTTTCCACAAGACGTGTGGTATTCAGTGCGTTTCATACATGTGCACCCTGCAGGTGGCATCCCTTGGTAGCCCAAAAATTTGTTTCAGGGCAAAACTTACTTTTAAATTTGGTATGTAGATACTGCATTTCTTTTGGCACCACATGGTTATTAACACAAAGTCGGTGTGTGGATGTGCCAAAGCACAATGTCGGGGGACTTTAGACTGCTGTGATCTCTAAGTTACTTACTTGCATGTATTTACTAGAAAGATGTACCACGCTGGACATTTATAATACATGTTGACATAATTGATGTTTCAGAATATGATGAACAAGCGGCTATCCTGGCACTGCCAGTTCTGTTGAAGGATAACCCTGAGGTGTTGTACACCATTAATAAGGTGAGATTGGTTATAGCTGCAAACAGAAGTTTAATATTATTTCTATATCATGGACATCTTAGGGAGCATCCATTAGTACGTACGCTCGGAGGGGGAGAGGTCAAAAAGTTGAAATTTTGGCCTATGCACACAATGTTAAAATCCCAGATTATCGGCGTACGTACTTTATGGATGGTGACTTAAAGCATGCCCTGAACAGGTGAATTCCCATCCATGGGGGTAAAGAAGATCACTATTTACAAAGGAGAAGTTTTCATTCCACCTCAGTTGAACAATGTGACAACAGGCATTTTAACATAACTTGTAATATTAGTCTTTTGTTCATATCAGCGTTGCCACAGTCATGAAAAAGCCTGAATAGTCATGAATAAATGTTCAAGTAATGAAAAAGTCATGAATTTTCTTCCTGGTAACCTATGGCTGAACATTACTTGACAAAATTTGCTCGGTTATTGGGTCCCATCTGAAACGCTTCTGAAATGGATTCATGTTTGCTATTTCTGAAAAATGGATCAGTTTGGTCATGAAAAGTCATGAATTTTGATTCTGAAAAAGCTGTGGCAACCCTGTCATATAATAAATGCCACAGTTAATTAGTGCATAGTATAGAACTCGTTATTGTGCAACAAGGTGGCGATTTAGATTTGTCCGGATAAATGGAGCAAATTGCTGAGGGCTGTTCCAGAAATAAGTACACAGAAGGCACTTTTTTCTTACCCCCACCACCCATGTAATTTTTTCCAATAAGCCCTATGTTAAAAATGGGCAATTTGGCAACCACCCATGGATTAAATACATGAAGTGCCTTCTGTCCCCCCCCCAGTGTACTTTTTTCTGGAACAGCCCTGAAGAGAGAAATGCATCTCTGCGAGGATTATATTTGTCACACTTGAAACAAATATGAATGTTTTAACTGAGTTTTTATTTACAATTCACCTTTGATTGGACTTATTCTTGCAGGACCCTATATCTCCCACACCCGTCCTTTGTTTGAAATGATGCACAGAGAATAATCCAAGGAGTGCGAAAGAAGCAAACATATATCTGGACTTCGTGAGCATTTGTGACGTTGGGCCAGATGTGAAATTGGGATTAATGGCTACCTACTACCTTTTTGGTGTTAAGTATTCTGTGAGAGCGACAAATACATTATTATTTTTACAGCAATTCATCTTTGGAATTGAAGATGGTAATGCACTACCATCGGCTGTGGTACGCCTACATTCGTTACTTGTTAAGTAAACATGAATCTGAAGACATTCATATGAGTTTCTTGTTAACTTTGATGTTGCTACATGGGTAAACGTAGTTCCTGAATCTGAACAATCTGGCATATGAATTTCTTGTTAAATTTGATGTTGCTACATGGGTAAACATACTTCCTGATTCTGAACAATCTGGCTTATTATAACAAATGTTCACATGCATTTCTTGTTAAATTTGATGTTGCCACATGGGTAAACGTAGTTACTGAATCGGAACAATCTGGCTTATATCAACATGAATTTCTTGTTAAATTTGATGTTGCTACATGAGTAAACATACTTCCTGATTCTGAACAATCTGGCTTATTATAACAAATGTTCACATGCATTTCTTGTTAAATTTGATGTTGCTACAGAGTACACGTAGTTCCTGAATCTGAACAATAATATGGCATATGAATTTCTTGTTAAATTTGATGTTGCTACATGGGTAAACGTAGTTACTGAATCGGAACAATCTGGCTTATTATATAACAAATAGTTCAAATGTTGACATGAATTTCTTGTTAAATTTGATGTTGCTAAATGAGTAAACATACTTCCTGAATCTGATCAATCTGGTTCATTATAATAAATTGTTAAAATATTCACAGGAATTTCTTGTTAAATTTGATGTTGGTGCATGAGTAAACATAGGTGCTGAATCGCAACAATCTGGTTTATAGCAAATAACTATAATGCTCGACGGGTTTTTGAAAAATAAACCAATTATATTTGAATTTATTTGGAGTTTCTTAATCTTGAAGTAAAGTGAAGCATTCTATAGGGCCAAAATTAAGAAAAGTTTGTGGTAACACTTTTTAGTTAAATGGAGGTTCCAACCCAAATGTCTTATTTTTCTCAAAATTTGTAGTAAAATGCGTGAAGGGACTTCCATACAGGATATGCCCGACACATTTATAGTTGTTCTGTAATATTAATAGCAAAGTTTACGATAAAAAAATGTCTCAAAGTAAACCTACCGTCCTTCATTAATTTAAGTCTTGTGTTACCACAGATTTTTTTTGTCCCTGACGCCCGAAGGGGCAGCGGGCAGCGGGGGGCGGGCAGCGGGGGACTCTGGTATTGGGCGGCGTCCGGGACAGAATTCGATTCCGGACAATAGCTTGACCGATTTGTTCCAAATTTGGTACATGAACATTTTACCATGAGACATCGCCTGGGATTGCGTTTCACGCATGTACTCATGCTGGTGGCCAGGTCCAAATTTCGTTTCCGGACAATAACTATCCGCACACTTGACCGATTTGTTCCAAATTTCGTACATGGACAATGATATTAACATGTTGACTGCCGGCTATGCAATAGTGCTCTGTCTAGTTACTAGTTGTTTTTTTTACGCGTTCAATCGTAGTCTCCATATTTGAATTCCGACATTTTTGGATCCATCCTAAAGCTGTAATTTTATACATGCCACTTCAGGGTATGCAAAAACTTACGACTTAAATAAGTAACTAACTACACTTCTAGGGGATTTCTTTGGCAGATAGCACAACATCAGCCAAAACAGCTCAGACAGTCCGCATGTTAACTTTAGACAATTCAAATCCAATTATGCATGTCTATCAACTGGATGATGAATGTCTGAAAGTCTTACTTTTAGTCGGCAAAGAACCTGATAAAGAACCAACACACTGAAAAATGAACAGATTTTGGTTCTAATAAGAACCCAATTTGGTTTTTCAAGGCTCAATAAGAACCAATTTTGATTCCACTAAGAACCAATTAGTTGATTTTGGTTCTGCTAAGAACCAAATTTGGTTCTTCAAGCTTGCTACACAGGTGGAACCAAACTGAAGAAAGAAGTTGAAGAACCAAATATGGTTCCTTGAAGAACCAATATTGGTTCTTCAATTGGTTCTTTAATTTGGTTCTTCAGCTTGGTTCTTGGTTTGGTTCTAAATTTGGTTCCACCTGTGTAGCGACTCGAAGAACCAAATTTGGTTCTTAGTAGAACCAACTGTTCTAAGAGTGTACGTGCCTATTCCCTCAAGCACTGTTCTTCAAGTCAGCAATCGACATCAACAACTCGACAACGACCCATATGGTGATTTACCATAACATGGCTTATATCTTATGTAGCACGATGTATTGAGCTGTACGATATCTCGTATTTTTCACAATCCATTTCATAGCACAAATGTCACAAGTATGCCCATATGTACAATATTCATTGGAGAGGTTTTAGTATTCTGATAACCAAGTTGACCATTAGCCTTCCCCAATGGCAGGCCTGTGGTAACTACAAACCCGAAGATAAATAAGGCAAGACCTAAATCTTTGTGTAAGCAAAAAAATCTATACCAGGCAATTTTTAATTAAAAGGCGGAAACCACAAAAAACAGGTTTCAAGGATGAAATTACAACACATATAAGGGAAGACCTAAGGTTGAAGGTAAAAATTATGAGTGGTAACCACAAAGCAATGATTATGTTAGGGATTGCTTCACATTACCTCTTCGGGCTCGTCGCTGTATAGCTGAAATATTGCTGAATGCAACGTTAATCCTTAATTCTCTCTCTGTCTTACCTCTTCGGGCTAATAGACAGACAAACTTGCACCACTCAGTTCTGTACCCTCATGTACCATTCGTTTTCATGTTGGTAACCTCTAGGTAACCAATTGGTACTACACAGAAATGTTAAGCGTGTTACCGTGAAGTCCTGGCTGAACAGTACTGTGTAGTTATCAATCAGTTACCACGTAGCAGTAAATGACATTAACTGATTTTAACCGATTGGTAGCAACCACGATCGCGAATTTGCATCACTGTACAGTGCTGAAGGCTACTGGTCAGTTAATGAACGGTACCAAAGGAGATCTTTCCTACCCCTGTCATGCAGTCAAGAGGAATTGTGGGCAAACAGAAATGGGATGGTAACTATTCAGTAACTGAGCAGTAACCAATCAAGGTATACTGATGCGCTACTGCATTGTTACCAATATGTAACCAAGTGTGAAAAATTGGTTTGGTAACATAGTGCTAACTGCTTGTACATGTAACTGTCTGGTAGCCAATTCGTGGGTAATTCGTAGTAACCGGTTGGTACTGATCAGACGGTTTTGTAAGAGGACCTTTCCCGCCAGTACCAATCAGTACTCCACTAAACAGTTACGAAGAGGTAATGGTTTGTAGCGGCTTGCCTGTGTATAAGTAAAGTTTTCATTCTTCCTTGGCTCAGTTCATCTAGATGATTGGATCATAATTCCTTTCGTTATGTTAATTATTTGTTCGACTGTTACTGACTACCCAATAGACCTCATAGGTCCTAAAGGCTAGGTGATTGACTGGTCCACAAATCCGCATATAGGCTAAGCCACTGGTTAGCTGATAGATGTAATCATTGTCCTCTGCTATAGATGGTTGGCTGTCACTGTTCATTTTCAGCATATAGGCCACAACACTGATTAGTTCAAAGACGTCATTATTGTCCTAGGTTACAGATGGTTGGCTGTCGCCTTTCATTTTCAGCATATACGTCCAGACACTGGTTAGTTGATAGATGTCATCATTGTCCTAGGTTATAGATGATTGGCTGTCACTATTCGTCTTCAGCATATAGGTCAAGACACTAGTTAGTTGATAGACGTCATCATTGTCCTAGTTTATGTTCGGCTAGCTCTCAAAGATTCATCTTCAGCATATCGTCATGGCACTGTTAGTTGACTAACCTCACCAGTGTCCTTGAATCAGCAAAGTCCTGCAATGTAAAGTTCACCATCATCAATCGCTCTTTGAAACCGTGAAAACAAAGTCTTGAATGTGTACTATTATCAGAATTGACATACAAAATTTACACAATGATCCTTTTCTTTGCTGGGAAACACCACAAATAACTGGACTACAAGGTAGGTACAAGTCAGAAACTTGATATATCCCATCTCTCTCTTCCAAGCTATATTTGTAATTATCGCATACATACCAAGATTAATAATAAACTTTCATTGTGAAAAAGCCCTTTACTATACCTGGTACCCGGTACTCGTTAGTTGTTAGATTCCATTCTAAAATATAGCCATTGGTTGTTACATCCCATCATCATTTGAGGGTCATCTTCAGCATATCGGTTAGTAGATAGCCTAAACATCCAAGGTTACCAGTTGGTTGGTCCAAAATCATTTTCAGCATGACATGGAGGTTGGACTGGTTTGTTGATAGACGTCATCATTGCCCTAGTTTACGGATGGTTGGCTGTTATTGTTTGATTGGTCCACAATTCACCTTCAGCATATAGGTCACGATGCTGGTTAGTTGATCGATGTCAGCATTTCTCCAGGTTATGGTTCATTGATCCACAATTCATCTTCAGCAAAATGGTGACGACACTGGTTAGTTGATAGACGTCATCATTGTCCAAGGTTATGGATGCTTGATGAACAGTTCATCTTCAGCATAGAGGTCATCATAGTGGTTAAGTGACCGTTGTCATCATTGTCCTATGTTATAGATGGTTGGCTTTCACAATTCATCTTCAGAATAGGAGTCATCCTACTGGTTAACTGATAGATATCATCATTGCCTTAGGTTTTGGATGCTTGTCTGACACAATTCATCTTCAGCATATAGGTCATCATACTGAATAGTTGATAGATGTATCATTGTCCTCTGTTATGGCTGGTTGGCGGCCAAACATTCATCTTTAGCATAGGTCATCATACTGGCTAGTTAATAGATTTCAGCATTGCCCTAGTCCATGGTTGGTTGGCTGTCAAAAAATCATCTTCAGCATATCGTCGGGGCAGTGTTAGTTGATAGACCTCAGAATTGTCCTCGGATCCTGCAATGCAAAATTCATTATCGTCAATCGACCTTCGGTAACAGCGAACACAAACAAAGTCTTGCATAAGTTACTTTTATCAGAATTGACATACAAGATTCACACAATGGTTCTTTTGTTTGCTGGAAAACACCACAACTAACTGGACAACAAGGTCAGAAACTTGAAATATCCCATCCCTCTATTCCAAGCTATATTGATAATTATCGCATAGATATTTGTCAAGATTAATAATAAACTATCATTGTGAAATTGCTCTTTACTTTTCCTGGTACTGGTTAGTTAGATCCCATTCTACAAGATAACAGTTGGTTGGTGCATCCCATCATCATCGGACTTTCATCTTCAGCATAATGGTTAGTAGATATGCCCAAACGTCCAATGTCACCAATGTTAGGCCAATTTTCAGCACCTCGTTGCGGTTGGACTGGTATCAGTTGGTCGACAGACTTCGGCTTCTGGCTGATATGGCTAACACCATTCATCTCCATCTTACCGCCAGTATTAGATGGAGACAATTCTAAAATACATAACTGATCTACATATCAGAAAATATCAAAGAAAAATTGCAATGTTTATGTTTAACAATTTCATCACTTTATATTTCTTTCGAAAGCTCATTCCAAGAACTTCATCATAGCTTTTCACAAGTCAGCAAACAGAAAGTGTCAGTATTCGTTTGACCTGAAAGAATTAGTATAAAAGATAATTGAAAGGAATAATTGAGTTTTGAATTTACATCAAATTTATTAATTTTAGAATTATTCTTTATCTCCAAAATGATTTTCATATACGCAACTTGCTTCGTGGAGGATTAAACTTCATACCAGGTTGACTTTCTATGCCATTAGAATGCAGATGTTAACAGGGAAAGGATGGTATTCACTGCTGTTCACCGACGACTGGTCAATGGTGCCATCAACTGTCACTTGATCAACGCTGTCACTTGATCAACGCGGTACCTCATGGAGCTTAACAGAGCAAAGGTATCCGCCATTATCAGTTTCTATGAAATATGACCAAATATGACCTATTATGCAGATTCCGATATATTTTAAAATATCTGACGCGTCTCTCATTATCATTTTCCCTGTGTTTGGTTATCAAGTTTTAGACCCACTTTACTTCGCCCGAGTTTAAAAGGCTGCCCGTAGAAATAAATTCATTATCCGGTCATTAATCATTTGATACAGCTAGAATTTTATCTTGTTTCCAAACAGGATCAAACTCACAGGGACAGGATAACTTATAGTATTACCAATAATACCAAATCAAGTTATATCAAACTAAACACGGTCTGCACTTTCACGGGATTTGTATTCTCCGATCTGGTGTTTGTGGCGACAGGAACTCACGATGAAAAGGGGTGTGTTCAAAATTTTTGTTCCATCAGTAGGCTTTTGTTTTATCACGGGAGAGAAAATCATGGGAGAGCAAAAATGGGCGAATTTTTTAAATGAATTTCGATGGTGAATCACTTGGAATTTACTGTATTTGGATCTGATGCCAAGTGTCCTGCAAAAAAAAGCAATTTTGTGGATGACGGCTAAATAATGAATGCCGGATCTGACAGAAATAAAGGACGATCATAATCCAAGCATTACGGAGTATTGATCGGCAAGACGGGACATCAATTTGGTGCACAGTGGATGGCGACAAATGTATTTGTCTTCTGTTTTCATCATCTGGACGGCCAGGTCATTTGCTTAGGTTTATTGCAATCTCGTAATTCCCGAACTTGCCACAAATATTAGTTTGGTATCAGTCCTCAATACCATCATGGACTGAATTGTCAATCAAGGTAATGTGACCATGCACAACGCGCAATAAAGTGATCACATTAAAGAAAGGTGTTTTTTTTTGTTATTACCTTATTAGGTCATTGTTGGGTTTTGAGCACAACTCCTAACCAGTTAAGAGAATATAACTAGAACCTAAGCTAAATATCTATAAAAAAAACCCTAAGCCTAATCCTTCTGATGGCGGTCGAATTCAAAACCTAGGCACTATGCTAACTATAAAGCTCACCCCTAATGTCACCTTACATCTATACCTTATCTCTATTTGTCCCCCTATTAGGGGAGTACTGGATAGAGCACAAAACTCAACAACGACCCCATGATGCATTATGGCCAAAAATATTGGATATATAGATTATCTTTCTTTAAAGGACGTTGTGGCAATTCTGAAACCCAGATTATTGCGAAAAAACGGAGGACTGATTTTCTTCATTAGAAAGTAAATCAAATCTGACCATTTTTAATTCGTTTTCAAATTTTGATTCGAAATCTACATTCAGTGTACATCCCAGGTCCAGAACACTTGCAGTGTGTGGATAATGTGACCGTGAATTTGGAAAAGACTTTCGAAGATTCTTGTGTTTTCCACACACAGACATTTTTTTGCAGCAGTCTTTGGACCGAAGCATATTGATTTCAAACACTACTTCGACCATGTTAAACCCATTATATTATCATATTATATGTCAATTTCTCAATAGTGCTACCAAGTACAATCATGTAAACCTGAATTGGACCAACTTATGAATAACATATTTTTATAGGATATATATTCTCACTCAGTCCTTCATTTGAACAAAGTATCAGCAATCAAACAGAAATGAAAGCGTCATTTTGGTCAAACATTTGATGCAACCAGTGACTACAGTGGCCTGTGATTGGTCAGTTTATTACCCCTCGGAATGTTTTTTTTTGTTAATCTTCGAATCATTTTTTACAGCAATCCTGTGAAGAATAATATTGATTCCTTTCATGTATACAAGTGTATACCTACACCACACATGAATCTTGTGATGAGCCAGAACTCCATGTAAATGTAACTTGAAGTGCATGTGTATACTAAACAACTATGTAGAAACCTTCCTTTAGTTAAACCACTCTTGCATCTGAATCAGAACAGCTGAGAGGTCTTGGGGCCCATTGAGCTCTTTTTCTTTCCTCTTGTTGCCATCCATGTTTTGTAGGCGCCACTAAAATCGGAAAAGCGAGCTTAAATTAAATCCAGAAAATCGACTGAATAGCTTGATGTAGTTATGTACTGTTAGAAGTATATGGTCACTCCGGCCAACATTTCCTGGTACAGACTGTTTTAATACCAAGCTTGATAATCAAATATCAAATCATGATCATTCCTGGAAATATTTTAGGAAGACACAACAGTCGTGTATTATATTTACAGTCCCAATGCTCGACGTATGGACGTCATTCATTAAAAGATTAACAGAACATACCAAATGAGAACTGAGGACGATGTACTGTTTTATCTTGGTAAAAATGTATTGTTGAGCCCTATTTATAGTTATCGGGTCAATATGTGTTAAAATTATTAATAAGCTACATATATGTCAAGATTAATAATAAACTATCCTTGTGAAAATTCTCTTACTATACCTGGTAACTGGTTAGGTACTAGATCCCATTCTACAAAATAACCACTGATTTGTCCATCTCCTCACCATCTGTGGTTCATCTTCAGCATATTGGTTATTAGACTGACCCAATCGTCCAAGGTTACAAGCTGGTTGGCCCAGATAATTCATTTTCAGCAGGTCGTTGAGGTTGGACTGGTACCGGTTGGTCATCAGACTGCGGCTTCT
>JAVTVY010010475.1:0-46563 GCA_036873755.1 Hanleya hanleyi | reverse complement strand
AAATCCACTAACACACTGTCTACATGCAGTGTGTGAAATCCAAATGCATTGCAATTCAAGTGGAATTAGGTTGCCCAAAGGAAATTTTGGTTGCCCCGGGCAACAGGGCAAAGGGCTATTTCGCACCCTGACGTATGGTAAATCCACTAACAAACTGTCCACATGTGCGGTAATCCACTAACAAACTGTCCACATGTGTGGTAAATCCACTAACACACTGTCTACATGTATGGTAAATCCACTAACAAACTGTCTACATGTGTGGTAAATCCACTAACAAACTGTCCACATGTGTGGTAAATCCACTAACACACTGTCTACATGTGCGGTAAATCCACTAACACACTGTCTACATGTATGGTAAATCCACTAACTAACTGTCCACATGTGCGGTAATCCACTAACAAACTGTCCACATGCGCGCTAAATCCACTAACACACTGTCTACATCAGGGGTTATTCTTGACAAAAAAATTTCATCTACTCAATTTCTGAATTCAATAAAACTCAATTTTTTTCGCGCGCCTTTGGCGCGCTAAATAATGCCTAAAACTCAATTTTCCCCGATTTTCATCGAATGAAGTATGAAAACTCAATTTTTCCCAATTTTCATCGAAAGAAGTGCGAAAACTCAATTTTTAGTGCCTTTTCATCTTAGAAATAGGAAGAATCGATCATTCAGTACACAGGTTTGCAGTATGCATCTCAAATGTCAGTTGTATGGCCAGCATTTTGGTTGGCTTTCAGAAAAATGAAAATAAAATGCGCCCTCCATCACGTTTTTTTTCACCCCCTCTACAACATTGTGTTGTTGTTGTTGCATAGCAATACCGAACCGACGTGTTGACTTGTGAAAATCAAAGTTCTTGTCTCGCATTTTCGATTACATAATCTATTACAAAATCTATTCATGGAGACCCTTTACATTTCTTGACATTTGGCAGCTCTACATATATCATCCCGCCTACTTTCACTTTCAGCGACGTGCAAATGCCTGCGTCTGACTCTCTCCATTTACTGGAGTTTATTATTGATCATCGACGAGGAGTCAACTGTATGAATGTCTCCATGCATAGATCTTTATTCAGTTCTTTATTTTTCGAAGTTCAGTTTTTCAGCATTTTAAATCCCAATCCTTGACATTTCACCTGTACATTCACATCAACTCTGGAACGATATGTTCGCAACCGCAGCACCTCCATCAGTCTCAGACAAGTTCTTCTGTCTGTGGTATTCATGGCGGGAACTGTCGTCGATAAGGTAAACACCACATGACCACACCACATCCTGGTATCCGGAGTCGGAAATCGCCAACCCCAATTTCCCCTCATAAATTTCCGCTCTTCCGCCACGTGAGTGCAGTCTTTTCTTTCTTCTCGCGAGCTGTATTATCTTTGCATTTCGTTACAGAAACTCAATTTTATTGAAGGAAACTCAATTTTTTCGCGCGCATACAGCGCGCGAATGTCCGAAAAATAAAATACTCAATTTTTTCATGGAAAACTCAATTTCCAAAAAAAATGTCAAAACTCAATTCTTATTTGTTTTTCATCGGGGTTACCCCGATGAAAAACTGACAAGAAAAACCCCTGCTACATGTATGGTAAATCCACTAACAAACTGTCCACATGTGCGGTAATCCACTAACAAACTGTCTACATGTGTGGTAAATCCACTAACAAACTGTCCACATGTGTGGTAAATCTACTAACACACTGTCTACATGTGCAGTAAATCCACTAACACACTGTCTACATGTATAGTAAATCGACTAACAAACTGTCCACATGTGCGGTAATCCACTAACAAACTGTCCACATGTGCGGTAAATCCACTAACACACTGTCTACATGTGCAGTAAATCCACTAACAAACTGTCCACATGTGCGGTAATCCACTAACAAACTGTCCACATGTGCGGTAAATCCACTAACACACTGTCCACATGTGCGGTAATCCACTAACAAACTGTCCACATGTGCGGTAAATCTACTAACACACTGTCTACATGTACGGTAAATCCACTAACACACTGGTAAATGGTAAATCTGGCTACATGTGCCAGAACACGAGAGTGCCCACAGTTCCTATTATCCTGGGCACTGATCAGCCAACATGTATGGTACATCTAGTGACCAACTCTACAAGAGTGGTAAACCCTTTAATAAACTGTTCACATGTACAGAAAATTCATTAAACTGTAAACATGTATGGGAAATCGATTAACAAACTATGTATGTGTGGTAAATCCACTAACAAACTGTCTACATGTTCAGTAAATCGATCCAACTGTCTACATTAAAGGTAAATCCACTAAACCGTCTACATGTACAGTAAATCCACTAAGCTGTCTACATGTATGGTAAATCCACTAACAAACTGTCTACATGTACACTAAATCTACTAAACTGTCCACATGTATTGTAAATCCATGTATGGTAAATCCACTAAAACAGTCTAATAATCCAATTACAGAAAGTTGTATTGTCCACAATACAATCAGGGGTGAGCAGATTTATTACTCCGGGGAGGTTGACAAAATGGTTTATAATCATGCAGAAAGTCCAATATTTCTTTATTATCTAAATGAGTTCAGAGGATGATCAAATTTATTAGAATGACTGATAGATCTGTCCTCAAAATTCACCATATTGATGGAATCCTACTATGGCTACATGGCAGTCCTCAAAATTCACCATATTGATGGAATCCTACTATGGCTACATGGCAGTCCTCAAAATTCACCATATTGATGGAATCCTACTATGGCTACATGGCAGTCCTCAAAATTCACCATATTGATGGAATCCTACTATGGCTACATGGCAGTCCTCAAAATTCACCACATTGATGGAATCCTACTATGGCTACATGGCAGTCCTCAAAATTCACCACATTGATGGAATCCTACTATGGCTACATGGCAGTCCTCAAAATTCACCATATTGATGGAATCCTACTATGGCTACATGGCAGTCCTCAAAATTCACCATATTGATGGAATCCTACTATGGCTACATGGCAGTCCTCAAAATTCACCATATTGATGGAATCCTACTATGGCTACATGGCAGTCCTCAAAATTCACCACATTGATGGAATCCTACTATGGCTACATGGCAGTCCTCAAAATTCACCACATTGATGGAATCCTACTATGGCTACATGGCAGTCCTCAAAATTCACCACATTGATGGAATTCTACTATGGCTACATGGCAGTCCTCAAAATTCACCACATTGATGAAATCCTACTACATGTATGGCTACATGGCAGTCCTCAAAATTCACCACATTGATGGAATCCTACTATGGCTACATGGTAGGTAATATATAGAGTGAAACCTGTAAATATCGACGCCTGGTTAAACCAACCAACCTCAAAATACTGACATTAGCCAAGGTGAATACTTAAATTTACAGTACTTTGAAACTTGATTAGAACCCTGTCAAGGCCAACAGTGTAATCTGGTCCCAAGCATGGTCAGTATACACAGGTTTTACTGTATATATAGATCATTTGTTTAGCAGTGGATACGTAATCCTGGATTGACAAAACACTCGTGTGGATTATCATGAACATGCATGACTCTGTGACAGCAACCCTTCAATAATAGTCAGATCACAGCAGCTTGGTGAACTAGAACATGCATCCAAATGCTTCAATGTCATGTACAAATATAACTCTTTAGTTCAAAAGGTAAATTGTACAACTGGGAAGAGTGCCAGCTACATGAAATGCTACACAACATCAGAATGTGACCAATGCCAGTGTATCAAGTAGGATTCCACAAATGTAGAATTCCGCAAAAGTCGTGTACTCAATGAGGGACTAACTGTATTATTTTGTTAAGCTCCTTGAACGTGCTGTAAGCTAGGGCACTAGTGTGTTTTGTTGTACTTGGGCTCACAGATACAGAGCCTTGTACCTGGCTCATTGGCTTACAAAATACATATATGGCCAGCTAAATGTTTTTTAAGTTCGTCATGTCCTAACTGTCAGTTTACATGACTGACCAAGTTACATGTAATCCTCTAGAGAAAAAAACACGCCAAAAAACAAAGTGAATCCCAGAGGGCAGGTCAAAGGGACTAACAGTTCGGACGGATAGGTTTAAAGCTACATGTATGTGAATATTTTCTTGAAGGGGAAGTCTCCTCAACATCATTTTTCTTCAGGACCCAGGGGTCAAAATGTTTTTTTGAGAATTACTTGTCACTGTGACAGGTAACTATTTTTTTTTACTTGTCACCCTGGTACTTCAGCTTGTCACTACTACTGAAACTTTTTTCCGCCATACTGTCATCATATATTCCAACCAGTCTCTCCATTTTCCAGGCATTGGAGAATTCGAACACACATTTTTTTTCTCAATCGGGAGACGTTTATGACCGTGAAAAATTTGTCTCCTTCCTCTAGCTCTTCATTGCCAAGATCAATGTCCCCACTCCCTGATGTTGACTCAGTGGGCTCATTTCTCTCGGCAGACCGTTCAACTATTAGGGAGTTCAGTGTAAAATGTCAACAGAATGTTCAATTATGAGATTAAATTTGCTGGAACGATATTTTCTTAAGGATCATAACAGCAGGGGGGTTTTAGCAACTTTTTGTGGGTAACCCCGATTAAAAACTTTGGAATATTTAGTTTTGGGGAAATTTTGAAATTGAGATTTACCCCTCAAAAAAAAGATTTTTTTTATTCATGGGAAAATGCGCACCAAACACGTGCGAAAAAACCCCTGAGTTATAGTGAATAAATATTGAGTTCTTCAAACAGATAAGTCGAGTTCCCAAATGAAAATGTTGAATTGTCCTGACAAATTATCAAGCAAAATCATTGTTGTTGTTGTTGCCTTCACTCAAACTCGCGAGTGTTAGACGTTTTGTCTGGAGCAAGTAAAAATCGGCGCGGGCAACGCAATGTTCATGTTAGCTACCCGTGTTGGCAAGCACGATATTCTTCTGATTAAAATACTCACTGACGAAGTTTTATTGAGTTCCTATTCTCCGAAATAAAACGTAAGAATCACTCAGCTTGTTCTGGTTTCGTTTTCGACTTGAAGTTGCCAGGAATGATCAGTCAATAGAAATAGAAGCTGATTGCTCCAGATCGTGCCAGTCAATATAGTGAAGTTCGTTTAATTTATCCATTAGTTTGCCTTTCAAGTGGATCGTGTGCAAATCTTGCGGGAGATTAATCCTGAAGTTTAATGTATCCGAGCTCTCGTGTTGTATGGCAGTGAGGGATGAACGACGAAG
The DNA here is from genome assembly GCA_036873755.1 of Hanleya hanleyi. Classification (NCBI taxonomy): domain Eukaryota; kingdom Metazoa; phylum Mollusca; class Polyplacophora; order Lepidopleurida; family Hanleyidae; genus Hanleya; species Hanleya hanleyi. The sequence continues at coordinate 41,304 of JAVTVY010010475.1, read as the reverse complement.
TCAACAGAATGTTCGATGTAAATAAAACTAAACTCAACAACTGTTTCCAGAAACACAATTCAGTCATGTTAGGCCTGTATTAGATCGTAATTCAGTATTTTTAGGACAGAATAGTTACTTGTCATGGCGACAGGTGGCATTTTAATTTAGTTGTCACTTGAAAACATGACTTGTCGGCGACAGGTAGACAGGCGTTATTTCGACCGCTGAGGGCCTGACATTATTTGAATGCTCCATCACAGAAGCTTTTTCATGGAAATAATAAATTTGATGTGATAATTTGCTATGTGCTTAATTTGCAAAGTGTGGCATATTTGTAGACGAAAGCAAGGATCTATTGGCAGAGATGTTCTTGTTCCATGCAACGTATTACACAGAGGTGACATCAATGGTAGCACTGCATCACATGGTCTTCAACAAAATCCTAACTTTAGTTCTACTCAATTAGGACATCATTCTCTCTGAACTCTGGTCAACGTAATTCTACCTCAACTCTGATGGCGGCACCCTACAGTTGGTTAGCCCGAAATAAAAATGCCGTATCTCTGACATAAAATTGTTTATTCCTGTGAAACACAACAATTCACAAAGAAATGCTTGTGGAGGAAATGTGGAGTGGAAAACATATTCACCTTTTAATGAGTATTCTTTTTTAAGATGTAAACATTTTCAATCAAAATAAGCTTTTTATCTATTGTCATCCTGATTAAACAGGTCCATGTAGAGTTTTTGATTATGTTTGCTACAATCACCAGTTTTTGTCACAAGCCCTGGCCAAGCTCTATACAAGTGTAACCAACACTGGCACCATTACTGAAGCCAAGGCCACCAGACCAGTCACTGCCATAGCATACTCTATCACAGATATCATACCCAAGGTAAATGGCAGTGCTCAATCATGGGTTTAGCTTCCTTTGACTTTTGCTTGGGGACGTTTCTGCGTAAATCCTTGTCTTTTACATGAATTCTTAACTGGCAAAATCTGCAACAACACAATTTGCCTTCAGCATATCTGAATTCTCTTTTGGTCCTGATCTGGTATCTTAGATTGTGTTTCTCAATCAACCAAAATGACAAACCAGCTGACATATCAGATTATACGTGGCAATGGTGTATCTCAATTAATTAAATAAGATCACAGCAAGAGATGTTTTTCCAAGAAATCAGGGCAATATATTCTAGGTCAGATATATAATATTGATGTGATGGTAATTTATTGTCAGTATGATGTTGATTGACAGATGTTGGTCAGCTTTAACCTAATCAGTAAACTGTGATGGTATGCTCGCAAAGATGCCATCTTGACTTTGGCTAAATAAAACTTGTCTGCATACTGGCTAAGAATCTGAACGGAGTACTCAATCAGTCAACTAGCCAGTTACCAAGGGAGTATGATAGCAGGCTTCGGTCATCTACATCATACATACATGTACATGGTCGGAGTAAGCTGTGATCAACTTCAATCGCACTGACGAATGACTGTCTGTCTGACCAGGGCAAGAGCTCCGGTCAAAAGGTATCGGTGTGAAAGTCATTATGACTGATCATCTCGCATTATTTGTTGGAAACATGCAAGTTCACAGCACCTGTATCAGATTAAACATGTACATGTATGTTTTCATATACAGCAAAGTTTACTCAGATTGTATGAGCTACAATTATGTAGACCACAAATATGAGGAAACCAACAATATAAACTTGTGAAATCTTCGATCCAGGCTATTTTTGAGCCCATTATAATGGGTTTGAGCACCAGGACTTTGGGCGCCCAAATGGGGGAAAAAGTAACTAGAGCCTATGGGCTTTAATGAGATCTGGTAGCTGGGTTATTGGGGGATAAGTTTGTAATGAAATAAACGCACAATTATATATTTAATTTCAAGTTAGGCACAGGTGGCACCAGGCATGAATGTATGTGGCTAAAACGCAATCACAAGTTACATCCTGTGACAAGGTATATGAAGGGCCGTTCACGCCATAAATGCATCCTTTAAACGTTTTAACTTCTTAAACGTTTAAACTTGAACCAACCAACCGGATGTTATGAACTGACATTTTCCTGTTAAAAAGCAAACGTTTCCAGTTGTAAATTCGCGACTTCAGACGTTTCCTGTCAAAAGAAAAATTCGGTCTTTTAAAGGTTTCCGTTTAAAAGGATAACGTTTCCGGTTGTGATCGTCCAATCAGATTTTTTATTTGGGCCACTTGTATTCCAACATCTACACCAACACGTCCAAATCTCCACTGGCAAACGTTTCCCGTATGTAGTGTATTTTGACCAATGAAAACAGTTCTTACAAATAAGGTTTTGGAGAATATCTTTGTGGCACCGGGACAATTTGCGCAGGACATGATGCACGGTGGGCATGAGGAATACAATATGCGCGAATATTTGTAAGGGTTATTTTGATTGGTTCAAACAGACTACATAGCGGAAACGTTTTGCCAGTGGACACGTGTTGATGTTGAGGTTTGAACATACGCGGCAGCAATAAAAAAATCTGACCGGACGGTCACAACCGGTAACGATTCCCCTTAAACCGGAAACGTTTAAAAGTCTTGAATATTACTACTGGAAACGTTTGCCTTTGGACAGGAAACATCTAAAGTATTGGACGTTACAACAGCAAACGTTTGCTTTTGGACAGGAAAGGTCTTCCAAATGTCAATTCATGACATCTGATTGGTTGGTGCAAGTTAAACATTTAAATTTATTAAACGTTTGGATTTATGGCGCGAACGGCCCTTCTTAAAAGGTACCGACATAATGAAGTTGAACATACCAAAGAAAGGCAGTCCTAGGATAAAAGTAACTCCGAAAATGGAAGCCGAAATATAGAATATTATATCACAATGACTTCCATTTTCGGAGTTACTTTTATCGTAGTTTATGTGAAATTGATCTGTGGGAACAATGAAAGGTAGTCCTATAGGGAAGTTGTTCCGTCCAATTAGACAGTACAGTAGGTGCTCATCCAACCTTGACTCAACCAAAATAGCTGAATTTTGCTCTTTATCTTGATACATAATTCCTCCAATACGTCAGTTCGGGATTCCAGATGAACACCATGACCACCATGTTAATTTAACCAGCATAAAGAAAGCAATATGATACCTTCTTTAACATGGTATTGTTGGTGTTGCGTTGAAACTGCAAACTGACCTGTTGAGAATTTGATGGACAAAGGGGCCAGTGGAATGAAGTCTAGGCCTAAATACGCAAAGTAGGGGATTACGGTCAGTTTGTACAGAACATACATGTACCTAGGGGTAAATAAGAGAGATTATACCTAGGGGTAAATACAGATTGATTTAGTGTTATGAGTGAGACGGGCTGGACATCAAGGTTGATGATGGTTATGTCACAAGTTAGGACAAGAGTGTATTACACTTTCTGGATATCCCACAGGATGACTGCATGGTGGAGTACAAGATAGGAAAAGATTATAAGGTATGTTACAGCTTGCTCTTGTGAGAAAAGCAAACAGTGGCCTGCAAAGGTGATAATGAGACAATGGTGGCCAGGTTGGCTGCTATGGTAGAGCATCTCTCACATATACACCTAACCAGCTAAACTGTATAATTCAAGCTTTGGTAAAGTGATGATACCAGTCTGCCATACTTTAGAGCGTATTAATCTCATATTTTGTGGGAAAACAAAGAACAGAGTAATATTTAATGCAGATAAGGGATCAAATATATACCAAGTGACTATTAGTGACTAAGTATAGACATACAAAAGCCTTTCAACCACTAAGGATCCCCAAAACTCATCTCTGTGGAACTACTTTCATGCAGCGTAAGGCTATCCCGTGAGTCGGTTTGCACTTTTGTCCATTTCCCTACAGCATTCTAAAGAGCCCCTGGCTTACGCCAGATCTCAATACGAAGCTGCGCATCAAAAAACCCCTCGGCTCTGGGTACATTCATAATGTATTCAATTTGAACCAAGATGTCAGGAACACCAAGCAGTCAAGTCACAAATATACAGATTATCAAAAATTTTCCAATTAGAAATGACCCTAAGATTTCCGTCCAATCAGAGAAACCGGTATTCATTACATAAATTTCTTGATGCATCAATGATGTATACCAAATTTTACATCGAGCATTTGAACGGTATCAGAGATAGAGATCATTAATGATTTTGCATAAATTAAAGATGGCCACCCTTCCTTCCCGCCACTCAGAGGAACTGATGTGGTTATTCATTGAAATTTCTCTTGATACATTGATGCTGTATACCAAGTTTCGTATAGAACACTGAAATGGTATCAGAGATATACATCATTAAAGATTTTGCATAAATTAAAGATGGCCACCAAGGTTTCCGCCCAATCAGAGAAACCAGAACTGTCATTTGTCGTAAGTCTCTTGATGCATCGATGATGTATACCAAATTTTACATCGTGCACTTGAACGGTATCAGAGAACGAGATCATTAATGATTTTGCATAAATTAAAGATGGCCGACCATCCTTCTCCCCACTCAGAGGAACTGATGTGGTTATTCATTGCAAGTCAGTTGATACATCGATGCTGTATACCAAGTTTGGTATAGAACACTTAAATTGGATCAGAGATATATATCATTAAAGTTTTTGCATAAATTAAAGATGGCCGCCAAAGTTTTCGGTCAATCAGGTCCCGATTCAAAGTATCTGGATGTATCGATGATGTATACCAACTTTCATATAAAACAACTGAATGGTAACAGATATGTATCATTATCGATTTCGCATAAATTAAAGATGGCCTCCAGGATTTCCAGCTAATCAGAAAAGCCGGTTTGGTAATTTATTGAAAGTTGCTTGATGTATCGATGATGTATACCAACTTTTGTATTGAACAGTTGAATGGTTTCCGAGATATGGATCATTATCCATTTCGCATAAAATTAAAGATGGCCGCCAAAGTTTTCACCCAATCAGGTCCCAATTAAATAGGCTTCTGGTCCTTGACTAGGTAAATAAGCATACAAAATTTGGAATTCTTCAGTGTAACCGTTCTCCGGCTATCTCGCTCACGTACAGACGTACGGACGTACGGACGTACGGACAGACGGACGTACAAGACGACGACAATACCCCATGGCCAAAATTGGCCGAGGGGTAAAAACAGATTGATCATGCATACATAATGAAGACACCAAGATCATATGAATATCAGAGCTCAGTTGTACTAGCAAAAACAATGATAGACGAAAGCAGAATTTTTATTAGGCCTCATCATGAGGCGAGGACAGACAGGTGACCAATCAACTGCTCTCCTTAATTAGTTTCAAGCCAGGTAGGGACTGGTCTTTTGTATCAAACTATACAATTTTAAAATCTTGGTGAATCTGACCTATCATATGCATATGATCATGATGATATTAGTTGAGAATAGGACCACCTCTCAAAAGAAGGTCTACATGTAAATGAATGAATCGTACATGTAACAGCTTGAATCTTTTATCTGTGAGGTGTGACACTTATTACGGATGGGAAACCCCACAAGCTCTGGGGTTGAGTTTTGTAATAATAAGGAACTGCTATATAATATGTAGTGTGTAATACATGTGTACTTTGTTATCAGTAGGATAACATGGAGATCAGTGAACAACTCATTATTATGCCAGCTGACAGAGCTTTGGACAAGTTCACCACCATTTACCAGCTTATTGGCATCATTTCTGCTGAAGCGTCCTGATGCTATAAGCTTCCTGTTGTTATCATATAGAATTGGAGCTCTAGCCATAATGTAGCCATAATTGTTACATCATAATTCCTATGATCAGTGTACATGTACTTTTAATGAATAGCAGTGTGAAAATGACCATGCTATGTTAATTTCTGGTTCCAAGGTTTTGTGTTCACAGATTATATGTATACAGGGGAGGAGTTCCTCCAACCTCATCACACCCTGCACTTACAGAAAGTGCACTTACTGTCTCAAACTTAAATAGTCCAGCACCTTTCGGAGCAGCCACACCAAACTCAACCATCGCATCAACCTCATTGCGAACAGAAATATGATCTATCTTCTTACGTGCATCACATGCTCCCAACAATATGTTGGAGAAACCAAACACACATTCCACAAACATATTCATGAACTCTTGAATGCCACTCGGAACCAGATCCCCAACCCAGCCCCCAGAAACTTATGGTTGGCTGGCCACAGTGTTGCTAACATCAGCTATCAAATCATCGAAGTTACGACATCAGATCCAGACATAGATATCAGCACCAAACATCGCCAAGAACACAAACATTACGGGATCTTCCAACTACAAACCAAAGAGCCTGAACGAAAAGGTTTAATGACACCTTGTTAACGTCCTTTATTCACAGACTATGTGTATGTGTATGTGTATGTGTATGTGTATGTGTACATGTATGTGTATGTGTTTTACATTGCTACATGTATACAATGTATACCACGAAATCAGACTTGGGATTCATCAAAACATGTCAAATGCGATCACGCCATCATGAACCCTAATTCGTGAAGTTCTCTCTCAACATGTTAAAGGTACCATCCATGGATTATTTGGCCTGGAAGATTTCCTGGCAGTTTTGTGGAGACGAGAGCACATGATGCCAAATATACTTACAGTTTTTCAGTTTACTATTGGCATTAAGAAGGCAGGTCAGACCGGACACCCATATATTGGACTCATCAGGAGTGGTGGCGATCAGGTCCATTGACTCGTACGTTTCCCCAAAGATGATGGAGAAGGCACATTCGTCTGGGTAGATGCCAGCAATCTCTTTGTTCTTCAGAGCTTCGGTAGTTTTCCCCACTCTCACCTCTTTGATAGCACTGATGGCAACTACAACAGATAATATTCACATAACTTAATATTAACTGATGTACCTTAATATCAACAAGATGCATATAAAACAATCTACATGTAAGGGTATCACTATTAAAGTGGGTTTAGTTAGATACGAATGACCCCTCTCAGCACCCAACCATAGTTTATTTTTCCCTATGAGTACTGGGCTATCTAATAAGTAAGCTTAGCTATTGACCTCTTCTCAAGAAATCCTGGCGACATTCATGATGTGCCATGAATCCTGGCAACATTCATGATGTGCCATTTTGCACCAATAACACTCCCTGAAAACATACATGTCCAAAGAATGCTGATGAGGCAGGACATACTCAACTTTGTTTTCTTCAGCGCATAGTGGCAGTATTTAACACAGAAGAACTTTGCCATTCATCCAGACAGGTTAGTCATTGGTGTCATATGGTATATTCAACATATAACGTAAGAAATCGTAAAACTGAATCTACATGATATGTACATCATGTACTACCTGTGTCATCTTTGATCCACTTTGATTAGTTCACTTCTCAACCATGCATCTTCAGCATTATTCACTTTATTTACCATTTTATTGACTGGAAGCATACAAGTGACCACCTGGTGCTGCCACTTTAATGTAATATGGGAGGATATGTAGCAGAAATGCAAACAAATTATTACAGTGAGATATTGAAGTACATGTCCCATTATCCAACCTATCTTTTCAAAGTTAATTGAGTAAAAGGAATTATTGACAACTTGTTGACACTACTGTTACAATGTTGTCTTAAGTCCATTATAATGTAGTCCTGGAGACAAATACTTTTCAATATTGGTTTTAGACATGCCTTGCTTTTCATTGAAATTTTAGGAAGCTTCTTGAAATTAGGGCATGAGTTCCTTGATAGGAATGGCATATGCTGGTTATCCATTGTGGGTGTTCTGATCAGCATTGATAGGAGTTCCAATTTGAATAGCATATGCCATTCCCTCTGTGCTATTGTACGGCAAGCCAAAAGCTATCCTTTCCTTGATGAGTTCGAAAAAGGATGCCAGGGAGTTCCTTCCAACTCGGTGTACCATGCCACACCGTTTGGAATGCCTCATGCCAATTCTTAGTATGCCCTAATTTCAACAAGCCCCCTTACACAAATCCAAACAAATTTTCGCGATCCAACTCAACGGATATTCCTGGAAATGTAACCCTGACTGAGAACCTGCAATGTACATGTAAATCATCACCCTGCCTTATGTATATGGTCCCACAGGTAGGGAAACAGTCAACGTTTGTTTATTTCTGAATCATATCATGTACATGTAGGAGGACCTATTTGCTCCTCATCAAGCATTTTATGAACAAATGTATTATTATCATGCCCGAATTGCCGCCACAGGCTTCATCTGATACCATTTTGAACATTTCCTACAATGTAACAGCTACCATTTGTAGAGTTTGAATACGAAGCTGTGCATCTGAAAACCCCTCGACTCTGGGTACATTCATAATGTATTCAATTTGAACCAAGATTTCAGGAACACCATGCAAGCAGTCAAGTCATAAATATACAGAGTATCAAAAATTTTGCAATTAGAAATGACCCCTAAGGTTTCCATTCAATCAGAGAAACCGGTTCATTACATAAGTTTCTTGATGCATCAATGATGTATACCAAATTTTACATGGAGCATTTGAATGGTATCAGAGATAGAGATCATTAATGATTTCGCATAAATTAAAGATGGCCGCCCATCCTTCCCGCCACTCAGAGAAACTGATCTGGTTATTCATTGAAAGTCTCTTGATACATTGATGCTGTATACCAAGTTTTGTATAGAACACTGCAATGGTATCAGAGATATACATCATTAAATATTTTGCATAAATTAAAGATGGCCACCAAGGTTTCCGCCCAATCAGAGAAACCAGAACTGTCATTTGTCCTAAGTCTCTTGATGCATCGATGATGTATACCAAATTTTACATTGAGCACTTTGAAGAACGTTATCAGAGAACGAGATCATTAATGATTTTGCATAAATTAAAGATGGCCATCATCCTTCCCTCCACTCAGAGGAACTGATGTGGTTATTCATTGCAAGTCTCTTGATACATTGATGCTGTATACCAAGTTTGGTATAGAACACTTAAATGGTATCAGAGATATATATCATTCAAGTTTTTGTATAAATTAAAGATAGCCGCCAAGGTTTTCGGTCAATCAGGTCCCGATTCAAAAAGTTGACAGCTCTGTATGCCAGTTACACTATAGAGTGAATCCATAACAGCAGCATAAGCTTACATATTGAGTTTCATATTGGGGGACATCAAAAAAGGAAACCTGCTTTATAACGCACTGTTGTTTTACATGAGCAGTGTGACTAACGTCACAGGACCTACGAAGTAGAGTAGGCATTAGGACTCGATCGCATTTTTATTGAGATATGATGTGACCCTCCCCTACGGTACGTTTCATCATAATATGGTACATGTACAGCCTTCCATAACAGCCATAGGTTCTCTTTATAACATGCCTTTTGTGAGATTGAGCAAGATTATATTCTGGGTATTTATATATTTACATCGATGTGTTCGTGCCACAAAAAATGAAAGTATATTGGTTAATGTTCTGGTCATTTAGTGATCCGGCCCTGGTACATCAAGCAGTTGAATAGACTCGGAGTTAAACACATTAATACTGGGCTTCAGCAGCCTCCGTCTATAAATAGTTCGCTCAGCTGTATTGAGGTCGCTGTCCTCAGATCTGGCGGTTGAATCCAACAGCGAGAGAGCACCAGGCATGCCAGGGCTGACAGTTCCCAAATTCCATGGTGTCATGTTTCCCTCGCTTAAATGATCGGACTTTTCTTCGTATGATCTATAACAATATACTGAAGTGTTAATTATAAATCTAATTTTAATCAGAATTATTTCAGATCAGAACTTGCTGGTAACAATGCCCTAATGCTCGTTCATGCCAAAAATCAAGGTTCTAATGTCAACGGTTCTCCTTATTTTGCCGACGAAAGGATTCGGATGGACTGACTGACTGACTCACTCACTCATTGCCGGACAATTTGCGATCTGTAGCCTACTTCGTAGGAATAGTGAGGAACAAGTATTCATGTACATAGTAGTAAAAAGGCCTGCATGGCAGATGTACAGTCTGGATGACAGCATTATTACCATGTGCATGTATGTAGTTCAGTTGTTAGTTCACACATGCTGTATAGATATGAGCAGGCTTAGAAAATTTGCATAACATAACCTTTGCTTTACACGAACATCAAGGGAATACGCATAAAAAAAATAGCATTAACCTTTTTGTGTATATGCTTCAAAATAGTTATCTCAGAATCAATCTAATGGGTTACACAAACTCATTTGTTCCGGCTTCGATTAGTTCTGCCAGATGAATCCACAGGCGGAATGTCGTTGCACGTAAATATCATCATCACCGGACAGGCTGTCGGGTTGGCTAAAATAATTACAATGACATACTGTCAGTCTGACGAACAGAGCATACGTGATCTCCAGCACAAATATGAACACCCACAAAAACACTGATCTCATCAACGGTGTATCATTGACGATCGATCGATGGATCAGGAGCGAAGACTGGAATCATTTATGTGACAGCATGTCCTCATCAGTTCAATCAATAAAATGGCATCGACACCTCGCACCTTGGGCTACACGCGTAAAACCTATGGTTCATGTAATGACCAACTTGCGCTGGACATTCAGTATTCAGGTGGTTATACCTCTGTGCTTTCTGATATTAAAGGAATGCTTCACTCAATTCAAATATGTTTCTATTGCAAAGGTTTTTTCTTAAAAATAAAGTACCAATCACTTGCCACTGAAGACGGAGAAGTATTATATTCATTTCTTTGTCTTATTCCAGAGCCGCAGTGCTTCCATATTTGCCACAGGTGGTGATGCATTGAAACAAAACTGTAATACAACTGATGACACCCCGTACATGCACCAATGATTGGAGCATCATGTCGACTTCCACAACGAACTGTTCATTGTTAAAATTTAGTAGTCACCTACATGTATGACGGATCCATGTCGCTTAGTTCAAAATATATTCTGGACTTTATTGGGCAAAAACGACCTTTTTACCTTTAATATATAAGAGGTGTAAGCTGACTAAGTAGTCACCAATTTAGCTGTATACATGTATGTGCTATGAATTTGGAGAAACAGACTATACACTGTAATCATTCAAGAGATAACATCATTGGATATGCCATCTTCACAAGTCCAGGCAAATCTTAAATCCTCACAGAGGGTTTACCTGGATGTTTTTCGATTGAGTTCTCTATTACATAATCTAGTATATTTCATTCGCCCATGTGTTGTTTGATTGAGCATGTCAGTATTCTGATGCTTGTGGTTTTTGTTTTGACACCCAATGTTGACTTCAGACTGATATCAAAGTAGTTTGGCCTGCAATACAATACAAACCTCACAGTGAATTGGCATAATGAGCTGACTCAACACACTTACTGATTGGTTCAATTTGGATAAAGCACCTCAAGCTATTTATATTCAGAACTGCTAAAGGGTAACTAACCAAGCCAGTGTATCAATCCTAATTGATCAATCGATACCCTGGCTTACGAGGATGTGAATATACATAAATGATTAATCTACTGAATATTTTGAACTTGAAAATATAAGTCACGGTCAGTCATATTGAATTTACAAAGGCTGGCTACATGTACAATTCTTCAAGACAGATTCAGAGCCAATCTTTGATTCCTTACTTGTTGAACGACAGTTACAGCACTGGAAACACTTCGACGGTATAATTTTATATAGAAAAAATATGTTGAGTCTTCATTGCCTGTATGTGTGGCATGAATTTGGAAAGCCTAGATATAATTTTTCAAGAGATGATGACAAACATCTTCAGCCGACGAGGGGTAAAAAATGAATACTGAATTCGGGTACAGGATGAGAAAATAATGATTAAATACAAAGTACATGTGTGAAATTACTTGAGGTAAATGTCTGTTCCACAACTACATAAATACATTTCTAGACGAATACGCCATTGAAGTATTTCTTTCTTTATAAGCCGACATGAGAGTTGGTTAATTGGATTTCCTTCATCTTTCCACAATTTATTGGCATGGTTTGACAGGGCACATGAGAGATGTATGGAGGATTGATAACAGCAGGAAGACAAGACTGATCACAACTGTCAACTTGTAAACCAATAGAACCATACAGAACAGTGACATATCAATACTACCACAGTCCGAGTATGGCTACAAATCGTCTGGTATGAACATGGCAAAGTCTGCGATGAATGCTTGACCGACTGACCACTGACTGGACAGGACCCCTGGGCTACCGGGTACTACCAAGTCATAAACCAATATCACCATACTATTACTATCACTGAACTCTGCTTCAATTGTTTCCGTATTCACAAAGCAAAAAAGACCAACCTCTAGGCACCCATACAGTAGTACTGTCCATCTACCAATTAAGCCATACACAATTACTGGCAAATCTTTACAACTACCGCACTCCTCTCTGCTACATACAAATGGTAGAATGTGTAGAATGTGGCAAGGTAGTCTGTGGTGAATGACCGCTCCCTGGGCTCCCATACAAACGTGCTGCCCATCGTACGTGTACCGTTTACTGTGATTACACTGAACTCCCATTCAATCAGGACGGATGTCTCAAGAGGGGAGTAACTATTCACCCTCCAGTCAGTCCCCATCCATATACAGGGTGACCTACACCATACTGGTGAAGGCAATTATTGGTATGTCCAGTATGGCCGGTCTCCAACAACGCCAACCATGCTAACAAAGAAGTGCTGGCCAGCCGGTGGCAATAGTAGGATTCCATCCAGAATTATCTCTGTATATTCCATCATTTAATTATTAACCTGATTCTAGTCTCACAGTATATCGAAAGGCTAACTTGTGTCCACCAGAACAGACAATCAGTCAAATAATGATTTGCCTCAGTAGGTATATGTATCCTTTGCCCCTGTTGAAGCGATGAATTATACTTCTTCACAACTAATGTACAACTAATGCCAACGCTTGCTTTTACCACAGGAACCCAGGAATCTGTTTCCCATCAACACTCTTTCAAAATGATTCATGGAATTCCAACAGATTCCTGTCAAATTTTAGCCATCTGTATAGAAACAATAGCTTTGGATTCCATAGAGTTACATATAGATTACCAAAATCTGTTTTGATTCCATAGAGTTACATATAGATTACCAAAATCTGTTTTGATTCCATAGAGTTACATATAGATTACCAAAATCTGTTTGGATTCCATAGAGTTACATATAGATTACCAAAATCTGTTTTGATTCCATAGAGTTACATATAGATTACCAAAATCTGTTTTGATTCCATAGAGTTACATATAGATTACCAAAATCTGTTTTGATTCCATAGAGTTACATATAGATTACCAAAATCTGTTTTGATTCCATAGAGTTACATGTAGATTACCAAAAACTGTTTGGATTCCATAGAGTTACATATAGATTACCAAAATCTGTTTTGATTCCATAGAGTTACATATAGATTACCAAAATCTGTTTTGATTCCATAGAGTTACATATAGATTACCAAAATCTGTTTTGATTCCATAGAGTTACATATAGATTACCAAAATCTGTTTGGATTCCCATAGAGTTACATATAGATTACCAAAATCTGTTTGGATTCCCATAGAGTTACATATAGATTACCAAAATCTGTTTGGATTTCCATAGAGTTACATATAGATTACCAAAATCTGTTTGGATTCCCATAGAGTTACATATAGATTACCAAAATCTGTTTGGATTCCATAGAGTTACATATAGATTACCAAAATCTGTTTGGATTCCCATAGAGTTACATATAGATTACCAAAATCTGTTTGGATTCCCATAAAGTTACATATAGATTACCAAAATCTGTTTGGATTCCCATAGAGTTACATATAGATTACCAAAATCTGTTTGGATTCCCATAGAGTTACATATAGATTACCAAAATCTGTTTGGATTCCCATAGAGTTACATATAGATTACCAAAATCTGTTTGGATTCTCATAGAGTTACATATAGATTACCAAAATCTGTTTGGATTCTCATAGAGTTACATATAGATTACCAAAATCTGTTTGGATTCTCATAGAGTTACATATAGATTACCAAAATCTGTTTGGATTCTCATAGAGTTACATATAGATTACCAAAATCTGTTTGGATTCCTGTAAATTTTGACGAAAAGCAACTGAAGGTCTGAATACAATTGCATGAATCTTTAATAAAGCCAGGCCTTTTCACAATACTTTTATTACAGTGACAAATGTGGTGTGTTTTATTGAGGTTTGGCTCCCAAGAGCTGTGGTTTGAAGTGACAAAATGAAATATTCAGTTGTTCAGTTAGCTTACAATATATATGATCTTGTTGGATGCTCTTAGTAATTCTCAACCACTGAATCTTCGGGTTTTAGATACAGCATCCTTTTGTTTGAAAACAGGATCCTTTTCTCTCCATAAACATATGATTCCGGACTGGTTTTGTATGTCTAGAGAGAGAAAAAGAGTGTGGTTTTTAAGCTAATTCCCACATTTCTGAATAACAAAGGGTAGCACCTTTACAGCACACATTTCTGTTATACAGGGTATTTCATTTTGGCACTCCAGCAGCATCTAATAGGGGTCAAAAACTCACTAAACTGAGCCAGGTGCTTTCTCATCATAAATTAAACTAATGGGGAGATTAAATTTCTTACAACCAGCTGATGACTAAATTGTCCATATGATGCAGATAATTCATTATTTTGTTAACTTTTGTAATGATTTCAGGGGGTGGACAATTTATTGAAATGATTAATTTTGTCTTCAAAATTTTAATAGAGGGTTTATTATTCTAATGTATTTATACCCGAGGCACTCACATTCAGTCTACAAGTGTACATGTATTTTCGGCTCTATGTATGGACCAATAAAAATACCAACTTGAAAGTGAAATTCTTCACAACGGGAAGTTTGCATGCAATGAGACATAAGTAGTTTTGTACTGTCATCATGATCAACAAAACTCTCAAAATAGTCACGATAATAGTTCATTCTTTTGGGTAATGTATTACATGAGGCATGTCCATGATATTTCACAAGTCAGGACTTCATTGGTAGTCCCAAATCCGGACACTTAAACATATACTCTGGAGAAAGTTCACCAACCAACTCCCTGTACTTGGACACCACCAGTATCTTCATTTTACATGCCTTCCCCTGATGAGGGTTTGCAAACAGCTGGGGCCGATTTTATGAAACCTCATGAAGGGCGATTTTCGCACTTGACCAAGTGCACTTCAAAAAAATCTCAAGTTGTGTTTCACAAAACGTTTTTGGCCGCACTTGGTCAAGTGATGTTTGAAGTGACCTTTTTGGAACTCTTTTGTGCGATTTGGTAATAAATAGTACCCCCGCAGAATCAAGTGCATGCTCAAAATACTTGCTGCGCCGGAGCCGATCGGTAGAATTTCAGGTGTCAAATAAATATGTCTGTGCCACGTTTGGACCTATGGGATGAAGAACAATGCCCCTATCTGTATTATGATGCTTGGGCACATGGAAAAAACTTATTTTTCGACACCATCTCCCGTCGTATTGGTCACTTCAAGTACGTTTTTATTTCAAGTGCGGTTTTCAAGGGAGGTCATACCACACTTGAACTCAAGTGCGATTTCAGGTTCAAGTGAACTTTCATGAAAAGCAAAAACTCAAGTCAAGGGAGATTTTCAAGTGCACTTGAACTTTCAAGTGTGAAAATTGTCTCAAGTGAGGTTTCATGAAATCGGCCCCTGGAACTATATATGTATCTCTGAATCACTATATGGACTCAATCACAAATAATGACAGAGTTTCAATTGGTGCTGTTGCATGTTGAAACAGGATGGTTTGTCACTGTCAACTCTCACCACTCCTTCAGCTCAACTACATATAGGGACTTCTCTGGAGTAAATCATTCAAGTGTAGTAACGATGTTAGAATCTACAGTGAAATTTCACTTAAATTCTATTTAAAAGTTCTTATCCACCGGAATTACCAAACTGCTGTGGTAAACAGGAGCTGTGAGCTTACATATTCCCAGCTGAGAAGTCAGATGAGACAAAACTACAACTTATTTGACATAAAGTAAATTCATTTCAGGCAAAATTGCTCGATGGGTTTGCCATTTTGGATCCAGGCATGATGCTTTGTGAATGTCATTTAAAGGATTTTTATCAATATATTTTTTCTCTGGAATATGTGTCAGAAGAGTTAGTACTTAACTAAGAATTTTGTTAAAAAAAATTTCCTTGTCCCCTGTGGGCGTATTTCAGCCCTTTTAATTAAAACTGTAGCTCAATTTCCTCCAGTTAACCGGCCGTTAATGAGCTAGAGGCATCACGTGACCGCGTGTCTCCTGCAGGCAGCTGTCTGAGCTATATATTAAGCTGTGGATTTGTGATTACTTCATCGCGTATATCGCAGGGATTCATAGAAGTCCAAATTTTTTCTACCCAAATTAAAATATTGAGTTCTTTTTATGCTCAAATTGAGTTTTTCCAAGTTTTTACGGCCCACCCACAAGTTGATATTGAGTTTTTGAATGTTTTTACCACCCTACCAATTAAGATATTAACAAATAGTTTCTGTAGTACTAAGGTGAGCTACAAAAACTGTCCAATGCGTCTGGCACACTTCACCTCTGATACAGATTTTCACTGTAAAATCCAAATATAATTAAACATGATAAATAACTCATCCAGGTGAAGCTGGTAACGTGTTTTATAATGAAATAACGAAATAAAATTTGAAAAAGTTTTCTATGGGTAAGTGTCTAACTTGACAGATAAAATGGAGAGATTAAATAGGGACATTATTAAATTAAAAACATTGTTTGATAGAAAAGAACGTTGTTGATCCAGTCTAGTCCACAGGTACTATAAGAAAAATAAACAAAGCTAAAAAAAAATCGATTCCAAGCCCATGGTAATGTTTGTAGGAAATCAAACTTTTTTGTTTTCAACTTGATTATTTGATATAACAAAGTTACCTCCCTTGGACGACCTCGTGTTTCAACTTTGTAGCAACAACAACAGCGGTAAGAGATCACAAACTATCATAAACATTCAAAGATAATTATCATATAACGCTTGCAAGAGACGCTATAAATCCTTACATCATCAGCGGATTTTCACGTACGATGTAGCAGCTGTCATGCAGAATGATGTCTTGAACTCGGACTTCTTTACGTCCATCGCATGGTCGCCGTCGAACTTTAGAACAAAGGAACTGTCAACAAATCCCGCCACCTCTAGTGTCGTGGAGCTATATTTAACTCGGCCCAGATAATTTCTTGATGCTCATTGGCTAACGAATTCTGATTAGGTGATGTCATTGAATCGGCAATTCCCGGTCCCGAAAATTAATCTCCGAAACCGTATTTTTTGCCTCCGTCGAGTATGGATAGTAACTGAGAGCCCATGGTGAGGTATAATCGGCAAGAAAGACGGAAATTATATCTAGAACTGGGAATCCCCAAACGTTCGAAGACAAATTGTCGAAGGATCGGCGATGATTTTCAGATTTTCACATCACTGAAATAATTTGCACCATTTCCAGTATTGAGTTTTCGTCAAAAACATTGAGTATTTCTTGTCCAAAACGTACACTTTTGAGTTTTTTGCTGTCTATATTCAGTTTTTGACATTTTTTTTCTACCGTTTACCGGTAGTAAAAACGGACGTCAATGAATCCCTGATATCGCTGTATAATTAATGGAAAAACGATTCGAAACCATGGAGGAATATGCCAGTGATGATGAGCTATATACAGAGGATATAAATGGACAACTTGACGTTCTGCCGTATCAATTTGAACCCGTACCAAACGACCGAAATGAGGTGGAACAGAGGGACAGCGAATATATAGGCCCCCTATGCATAGAATGAATAAATTTAGACAATGATCGAAATAATTTTTTAGTCCAGGCCTGCCTGGTGAAATTTCAACACTGAGACGTACCCCAATTTTGGAGTTTTCTCTTTCGTTCAGGTCAGTTTGAAAGCACGACGTTAGATATCATGTACCTTAAAGATTTAGTTCATTTTTTTTCTTTTTTCTGGCAAATCTGTGTTCAATAAATTATTTTCAGTAGGAATATGCCGTCCAGCTAGCGTAATTGATAGGAAAGAACAAATTGCGACTTTTTAGCTGTCCTGCTCCCGACTATTCGCAGATACATGGGGGGGGAGCAATTTCTCGCACAACGGGTGTTGGTGACATTATCAGATAGCTCACCTGCACGCAACCAGTCTAGTAAATTCATGTCACAAGAGTGATATTTAGCTCACGTAAACGGTTATATTTTATATTGTATTATATTGCAACCACTCGCCTGATTTTCAAATACCCTCTCCTAAATATTTTGATGTGAGCTATTTTGAGCTCGCGCACTAATTCTAAACACGAAGTCCTCGGGAAGGAGTATATTATAAAATAAGCAGAACTGCAATGACCGGAAAACCATTGTGGGGAGGGGTACGTTTAAATTGGCAATTTTTTTTGGTGATATATGGAGAACCACTGAACTGTAAATAAGAACGGATGATCTAGACTCCACACGAAAAAATTCAGCCCACAACCATTTTTCTACTCGTTTGTACAACCGTAGGCGGCAAAATACTGCATCTTGGAGACAATTTATACGGCTATTTATAAGGCGGTAGTATTCTCGAGTCGAATTGTGAAGAATTCCACAAAATCAGGCCCACAATTAAAATCACAGTTCAGATAAAGCCGATAATTGGATTTGTCACAGCTGATTAACTCTCTCCCAGTATGTAATCCATACTAAATTGCTACCGGTCATTAGCGAGCTATCGCGTCTGTGATGTCACAGATTGGCGGCCTCGCTTTCATTCCACAAATATGCATATCTGACTGGGAGCTAAATAGAGCTGCCTAAAAGGCTTAAATACACCCACAGGGGACCAGGAAGAAAATTTTAAAAAAATTCTTAGTTAAGTACTAACTCTTCTGACACATATTCCAGAGAAGAAAAAAAATATTGATAAAAATTCTTTAAATAGACGCAAAATGTCTCAATATTTATTAACTGTACTTAGATGTCATAAATGACAAACACGCACACAGACAGTGATTCTATATCCCCTGACCAGGGTCTGGCAGATGATACATGTGAAAACTGTGGTTAAACTGATCAGAAATACATGTTTTTTACATCACTGTGGGATTGCTGACATAAATATTGATACTGCATGAGTGTCACTGACTCATACTTTGTGACAATAGAAAATCTACTCATGGTACTGAATACAATTGCTGCTGTAATGTCCTTGTTATTCAAAATCTGGAGAAACACTAAACATTTCCATGGTTAAGAGGTGCTAAAATGAATTTAACCTTCGGTTATTTTGAAGACAGCTATAAATACCTAAGAAGTCAGTGTATGTCACTAAAACCTAGAAGAGCTAATTAAGCGAAGGCATGGAAACAGAAGTATCATTGAGGATGGAAATGTATTCTGAGTGAAAACCTTTTAAATGCGCTGAGCTGTTTCAATAACAGGCATATTTTTAGACCTAGGCTGAGTTGGTACTATTCACAATGTCCGTACATAATTACACACAGCAAATTTGTCCTCATAAAGGCAATGTCCTCGTTCCAAGACTACGCAACTATTTATTAGTCTCATGCCAGACAGCTAGACTACATGTACATGTACCACTGATATTCAGGAAAACTCTGTTTAAATGGACATCATTCTCAGCTGGTCCAAATGGACTCAATTATTGTGATGCTAATTCTTATCTTTAGTTCACAAGTACAACAGAATTTTCTTCCATGTCAAATGAGGTAAAAACTATTTGATGTAAACCAAGTGTACATGTACAAAATCGGAAGAAATCGCAATATTAGGTAAAAACAACTCGGTTGAAGATGATAAAATGCACAAGCGTTTTGACTCAAGTAGATGAATGTATGATGTGCAGAATTGATCAATGACGACCTATCAACAGCACTGATATATTATCTGTAAAGCTTTTCACACGATGTCAGCTATATAGCTGGTCCTATAGAATACACATTCGCCACCTCCTCTTCCTTCTCCCGACTTTTGATATTTAGTTCCTTAACTTTTCAACAAGATTTCTCTTAAATTTCACCGGAATACAATGTAACTACATGTATGGTGACAAGGAATACAATGTAACTACATGTATGGTGACAAGGAATACAATGTAACTACATGTATGGTGACAAGGAATACAATGTAACTATACATGTATGGTGACAAGGAATACAATGTAACTATACATGTATGGTGACAAGGAATACAATGTAACTATACATGTATGGTGACAAGGAATACAATGTAACTACATGTATGGTGACAAGGAATACAATGTAACTACATGTATGGTGACAAGGAATACAATGTAACTACATGTATGGTGACAAGGAATACAATGTAACTACATGTATGGTGACAAGGAATACAATGTAACTACATGTATGGTGACAAGGGAATACAATGTAACTACATGTATGGTGACAAGGAATACAATGTAACTACATGTATGGTGACAAAGAATACAATGTAACTACATGTATGGTGACAAAAAGGAATACAATGTAACTACATGTGGTAGGCAAGGAATACAATGTAACTACATGTATGGTGACAAGGAATACAATGTAACTACATGTATGGTGACAAGGAATACAATGTAACTACATGTATGGTGACAAGGAATACAATGTAACTACATGTATGGTGACAAGCAGATAACGCCTACCAAAATTGAAGAGACGAAAAAACAGGAAATCGTTGAAAATCATTGTTTGCGTGGATACATCAGTGACAGACGATATGCCAAACACTGAAATTATTTGAGCTGAAACGAATGGGAAATTTCGGCATTCGAATATTCGGTAGCTTTATTAGATAGTATTTGAATATTCGTTGGTTTGGTAGACCCGTCACTGCATGCACACAGTGTATGTCCAAGGTTGGAGGCTTTGTATTTTACTCACGCCGGACCTATAAGGGTTGTCTGGAGTGAATGAATGTGGACAGAAGGAATTTAGGCAAACAAAATGAGAGTATAATTTTCCTCCAGTTGGAATATGTTCTTTAATAAAATAATGACCAATAAAATGGAGTCAGCAGTTGTTGCAAATCGACTGACGTAACCGCATGTTCATGACTGTAAGGCCAGTATCTTTGTCACACTCCCTGAGCTAAATTCAAAACATTTGTTGAACCAGTAATTTCATATGGCAGGCAGTTCAGGTTTACTTATGTATTGAAATTAAACACAGAAACTAAATGAGAGCACTCATTGATGAATAAAATCACAAGTACAGTTTATATTTCTACTGGCCATTGCCAAATTTAGACCGGAGAGAGATCAAGGTTGGAGGCAATGGGTTGAAGGTACATGTAGTTGAAGAGCCAATCAGATTGTGAGAAAATAGAATGGGGGGAGGTCAACACACAGGTCACACTGCAATTGCCAATCAACGTCATCCTGGTCTTATCTTATGTTCGAGGGACCAACTAAAAATGTCATTAACAGGTATATTCACAGCTAATACAGGCCTACCTTTACATTTAAAATTATAACTCTTACATTGCTAACAAAGCCTTTTCTCACCCCCTTATACAATGTAATCTGTGGGCCGAAATGCGTAGACGCATTAGAGTCATTATAAGAATCGAATATTTGGAATTTTAATATACTGCGAATGTATTCAACTATTCGTTTCAGCTTTAGAAATCATCAAAGGTCAAATAGATGAAAGGTCAACAGCTTTTCCCCGCATGCCGACGAGCCAATATGTATGTGTAATTTTGCCCATGTGACCTCTATCGGCCAACAGCTTGGAGACAAGCATAGACAGTGGCTAAAAGGATGGAATTAGATCATTTTAATTCAATCGTATCCCCGTTTTAATTTTTACCATCCGTCCGAGGTCATGTCAAAAATGGAAAGGGGAAAGGTCACCAAGGTCACTCTTTCCAAGGTCAAACACTGAAAATGGCAATCGAAACCCGAGATAAACGCAGTTAAATTTGGTCGAAAAACAATGATTTCTCCATTGAATTTTGACATTTTCAAGACAAGGAAGAGGAGGAAAGCACATTTTCTTCTTGCAGTAAAACCTAATTTTGTAAGTGTAAGCTATTTTATCAAATTTGCTATAAAACTGGAACAAATAACACTGAAGTGTGCATTGTACAGGTAAGTTCCTATATGTTTTCCTACAAATCTCATATGCAAACCTAGCAATTCGAAGACAACATGTACAAATTTTAACAATTCCCATGATTTGGGGTGTATATAACTTTATTTGGTGGGGGTTTAGAAAAATACTCAGTCAGTTTGAAAAACTGTTCTTCACTGAGGCCCGCTAACAATAAGACAATTGCATGGAAATAAACTATGATGATTACACACATACCAGACAAATCTTAACAAGAAAAGAGAATATATAGTATTTATTACCCCACAAGCAAATTTGTATTCAATATCTGGATTGTGATTGGTTAAAAGGTTGGGTCGTATAAACCCATACACCCCGAATGATGTCTTGCTACTCGGGGTACCGTATATAGAAAGCAACTCAAGTGCGATTGGAAACGACGCTCTCGCTTCGAAAGTTCAGCTGACCATATCTCAATATTTATGGAATAACTTTCACTCACTCGTCAAAATTTAATGGAATAAAGTCATACTGCATTATTTTCGGTGAAGTTTCCGACACATAACCAGGGTTATATCCAGGAATTTGAAGTTGTGTCCTTATTTGAAAAAAATAATGCCGAGCGCAGCGAGGCGTAGCTTACAGGCCGTGGTCCAGGGGCCGCCTAGGCCCCTTGAAGCTCTGGGGTCTTAGATGCTCTCAGGAGCATTCGAGCCCATTTCTGGCTATTTAAATGTCTTGTCAGATACCTGTAGATAATGAACAATTTACTTCTTTTTTTTCCAAATTTTCACCACATTCAGGCTGATCTTGCTTGTGTTTCAAAATGACAAAGTTGAGCAGGGACTTGCTGCATGAATTTCCAGATCATTTACTTCCACGTGCTGTCAGATTGATACTATACCATGATGTCAACTTTGACTAAACTAATAACAACTAACCTTTTTGCTGATTAGACTAGGGCTCAGGGGCCGTCTAGGCGCCGAGAAACTCTGGGACCCTTGATGCATGTCTTGTCGATCAGACAAGCATATCATGCACATTATCATCTGCTTTTAAAATTATTTACAGCTGCTGCTTTCAAAATTTCTATTGAATAGATTCCTCTGTACAGTATTTTTATACCATGCTGTATATCATTCGAAGCTGATTCTCTTCCCACCTCGACTGCCTCAACGGGTTGAACATAATTTGTCCCAGCTTCGATGCCTGCATCATTTTCCATGTCGTGTTCAACATCTGCTTGACCTGTGTTTTCAATAACGGCAGCACAGCATCGAGCAAAGAGAACGTCGACTTTGTGGCAGTCAGTCCCTTCATCTTCCTTTAGTTTTTTTTTCAAATGTCCAGCCAACACACCGCATCCTCTTGTGCGGCCGCTACCCTTCGTATTTTTCCTCAGACCGACCTTTCTGTTCCACCATGACGGACAACGCGAGAACGCACACGCTGTCTAGCTCTCCAGACACTCGCAGACGTACATATTTCCGACTTCATTCATAGTATAGACCTCTGCCTGGAGAACGAAAACTATCGCGCCCCCAGTGGCCAAGCTTATCAACGGATAGATGCATAGTTGTCTCCCTTGCCATAAGTTGTCTAACGCGAGTTGACACACACTCGTCCAGGTTTACGGCTTTCAAACATCGTGAAAAATCATCATTTGATTTTTGAAAAAAATCATTTGATATTTTGCAAAAACATATTCTTTTTTAATTCATTTGATTTTGTACCTGTGTCCGTTTTACGGACGCTGTGAGACCCTAGATCTAACCCTGATAACTCACCAAAAGGTGTCTTTGGTTCCAAAACTAAAAGTCAATTTCCGAGCAAAAGAAGATCGAATGGAGTGTGTGTGGCGCGCCTTTCTCACAGTGCTGTAGCAAAGTGCGGACAGTGTCGTAACCGAAATGGCCCGTTGAATTTGTCTGTTGTACCGTTGGTTAGAAATGATAGAATTCCAGTATTTTTACTTTTAGATAAAAAGGCTTGAGGGGTAATAAATTCGTTATTCAGGTATTCCCCTGGGTATATGGAAAGTTACGACCCTCTCTGAAACTCATACACCCTTCGGCTGACACCTCAGTATGAGTGAGTGAGTGAGTGAATAGAATTTAACGTCGCTTTCAACAATATTTCAGCTATATCACGACGAACCAACTAAGCACCACCCAGCCCCACCTCAGTATGATGTACATG
Source organism: Hanleya hanleyi (assembly GCA_036873755.1). Classification (NCBI taxonomy): domain Eukaryota; kingdom Metazoa; phylum Mollusca; class Polyplacophora; order Lepidopleurida; family Hanleyidae; genus Hanleya; species Hanleya hanleyi. The sequence continues at coordinate 17,031 of JAVTVY010010475.1, read as the reverse complement.
TACATTTGTACATGGAAATTTATGGTTTTCTGTTCAACACATATATTTACAATCATTGCCCTAGGATCCTACATACATTTACAGAGAGAGAGAGAGAATTAAGGTTTAACGTCACGTTCAGCAATATTTCAGCTATATAGCGACATATTCATTTACAAACATTTCCCAAGAATCCTACATGTACATTTACAATCATTCCCCTAGGATCCTACATATACATTTACAACAATTTCTCTAGGATCCTACATACACATTTACAATCATTCCCCTAGGATCCTACATAAATACACTTACAATCATTTCTCTAGGATCTGACATGTACATTTACAATCATTCCTCTAGGATCCTACATGTACATACATTTACAATCATTTCCCTGGGTTCCTACATGTACATTTATAATTATTCCCCTAGGATCCTACATACATTTACAATCATTCCCCTAGGATCCTACATGTATATTTACAATCATTCCCCTAGGATCCTACATATATTTACAATCATTCCCCTAGGATCCTACATGTACATTTATAATCATTTCTCTAGGATCCTACATACATTTACAATCCAGGGGTCAAAATGTTCGGTCGTTCACTCGTTTTTACGACCAAAAAAATCTACTGACGAGTAAAACTGAAGCCCAGGTCGTCCACCTGACGATCACAAAAAAATTGGCTTCCGTAACAAAAAAAAAGGCCAATATGATGCATTTTTATCGTCAATTTCGCAGCCGAGATGGCAATTTTTATTCGGCATGTTTCCCGCATGCTTTCGGGAAGCCGTGTTTACTTCCTGTCCGTAATTTAGCGATCGTGAGTCCGGCTGTTCATTCGGGCCTGATCGGGGAAATTCGGCATTAAGCGCAATGATGGCAGACGCCATTTTGTGCTATCTCGTCGCACCGGGAGTCCATGCCAATGTCTTCAGGAGTCGCGGGATGTGAATACATTTTCTGATTATCTATGGCCGTCAACCACCGGATTACGACCATAATGGCAGGACTGTTAACATATTTTCAGCGAGCCGAAACCCGCAATGTGCCTCAGTTAGTCGCCACACCACCAGTGACAACAACAACGCAACGGCAGGCATTGCGGAACCAGAAACTAAGAAACAAAAATTGAGTGACAGTACAACTCGCTTACGGAAATATCAGCCACACTGGACAAGCGGTAGGGAATGGCTAACAGTTTCTGACATCAGAATAAAATGACAACAAAACTTCACCTTTGATTTTCATGTATTTATTTCATCAATGTATTACATGTACATCAAGTTGAGAATGATTTCATACTCGTTATCTTTCGATTATGGGCTTATATAATCCATCTCAATGTTGACTGAATTTTCAAATGTCGGAACTGATGTTAAGATGGATGACCTCAATCTCACTGGGATGACCTCAATTTTTAATGAGGTCATCCACTGGATGACCTGGAAATCTGGAACATTTTGACCCCTGCAATCATTTCCCTAGGATCCAACAACTTTACTACAGAAGGTGAATAAATGAACTCAACAAGAGTAAACTCCCCTGAAGCATCTCTGTTGGTAATGCATTGAGCAATTAGTGCAACAACAACTAGAACTCGTGGACTTCGAAAGGCTGCCGTTACCTGTGTGATTTTATGGTTTTGATGTTTGGCTGTGATCTTTAGAGAGTTTTTCCTATTTCCCAAAATTGGATCATGACGTGTATAGGTTGTGTTATGTGTAATGCTTTAGTTACCTTTGACAGTCATAACAGGATGAAATGTACGAAGTACAATAATTTGATGATTTATTCCATTAATTATTTTGGTGCTTCAGAGAAATTTTTAATGAAAACCAGAGCATCTGAAGTCCCCCGACGTTGAAACTAATTATTTGGCTTGGAACCTTAACATTCAGTACCCAGCATGAAAAGCATTCTCGAGTGATATCCTGTGGCAAGTTATCCACATACAAAATTTGCAAAGAATCCGTTCAGGTTTTTGAAAGTTACCGTCCAGAAGTAACTATTTTTTTTTTTACTTGTCTTCCTGGTACTTCAGCTTGTCACCCCTACTGAAACTGTTTTTTCACCATACTGTCATGTATTCCAAATAGTTTCTCCATTTTTTCAGGCATTGTAGAATTTGAAAGCACATGTTTTTTTTGTTTTTTTTTCTCGATCGGGAGACGTTGATGACAGATTTATCTCCTTCCTATAGCTCTGCATTGCCAAGATCAATGTCCTCAATCCACGATGTTGACCATCATCCTAACGCATGGCACGATCATATGTAGAAACTTCTGCTCATAGCCATGCAGTAATGGATGATATCTGAGTATATTAGGGCATTTCCCAATTGGTCACCTCCGATTGATCCCATGAGATCCGAAATCGGCGCAATCACATTCATAAAACGAGGACACACCTCCAGAAAGCCATCGACTGAAATGATCCCTTGGTGGGCCTCGAAATGCCCCTATCACAAAATAAAAAGCATATCATTTTCCTGTGAACTGTCACCGATGTTATTAATTTAAAATAGGTAATGTTAGTAATATATTTTTTCTTAAGAAAAACAAAGAAGCATGCTCCATTAGAGTGAGAACATAGCTGATTCGCACAACTTCGTTTTGGTCTCGCATAGAATCCCCCAGTCTTGCGCCTCTGCACTCAAATGAGACTGATATGTCTGATGTCTGAGATACCCAGGTCAAACTATTTAAATACAGATAATTTCAATGGCTCGTTTAAATGCGGTGGGCATGTGACTTGATGCTTCAGGAAATTTTTTTCGAAGAGGATTATGTCCCTCTAGAAATATGTCCTTTGCGGCTGAGAGGTGGCACTGTGTGAAATACATGCCGAATCATAGCGATAAGCTAAGGGTAGTGTTAAGTGAAACGTGAAATGCCCTTAGCAAGCTAAGATGGATGTTGACTCAGTGGGCTCATTTCTCTCAACAGACTGTTCCACTATTAGGGAGTTCAGTGTAACATGTCAACAAAATGTTCACTTATGAGATTAAATTTGTTGGAATAATATTTTCTTAAATATCATAACAGCAGGGGGGTTTTAGGCACTTTTTCATCTAAGTAACTCAGATTAAAAACTTGAATTTGAAGAATTTAGTTTTTGAGAAATTTTGAACTTGAGATTTGCCCCAAACAATTGAGTTTTTTATCGATGGGAAAATAGCAAAAAAAAATTGTGTTATATTCTTCAAGAGATAAGTCGAGTTCCCAAACAAAAATGTTGAATTGTCCTGACAAATAATCAAGCAAGATAATTGTGGTTGTTGTTGTTGTTGCCTTCACTCGATGAACTCGTGAGTGCTACGTTAGCGTGTCTGGAGCAAGTGTTGGCAAGCACGATTATCTTCCGATTAAAATACTCAGTGACAAAGTTTTATTCAGCTTGTATTCTCCGCAATAAAACGTAGCAAACACTCGACTTGTTCTGGTTTAGTTGTCGAATTGATGTTGCCAGGCATGAACAGTCGATAGATATATCAGCTGATCGCGCCAGATCGTGCCAGTCAATCTAGTGAACTTCATTTTATTTATCCATTAGCTTTGCCTTTCAAGCAAGGTACTTTATTCGCTAATCACAGTGCCCTCAACGAGCAGATCAATTACATAAAGGGAGATCACTTCCAAGCAGCTCTCATAAAAGTCTCACGAGAGCCCATTTAGCAGTATGCGCAGACGTTTTCGCGCAAGTTCTGCCTTTTTTCAAACCGGAAGTTTAGAATTTTAGATGAACAATTTGGGCTTGAAAGACAGACTTCCTTTCATCTGAGACAACCCAAATTGTCACGAATTTCCAGATCACTATCTTCTCCACATTTGGCCTTGTGACCGTAAGTCCCAACTCTGCTTTGTTTTTTCACAATCTTGCGGACAAGGCAATTTTCCCCCCCCATGAGACCAAACTGATGCAATAAGGCTGCACGCTTCGCGGCAGCCTTAACAATGATATTTGCATAATATGATACATTGATTGGGGCCAATTGGAATATTTTTACAACATTACAACATCATGAATTAATTTATTTCTGATAAAAGAATGAAACAATACATGTATGTGACAAAACAACTGGTCCCTCACTGGTCTGATAGCATATTTATTACCATACCCACTGCATGCACCCAAACCGTGGAGCATTTTATGCTGCCATATTGATCAAGGTTTTCTCCCCACCAAAGCCCCACCTATCCTGCAAAGGGGGGGGGGGGGGAGAGCATATGGGATTTCATCCAGGGTGTTTTCTGGTGTTATCTGCCATGATTTAATCATCTTGCAATGTATCAATAGAACATCAACTAAGTCCTTTTGTATTTTCTTCTCTCTCAACATGTGAGACAACTTTATCTGCCAGACTTGATTTAAATATTTGGGTAGCACAATTTGGATTGGCAGGCGTGATTCAGACTTCATTTAATAAGGTGAGTTACCCAAGTATCAAACTTTCACGATTGAGGGGCCGGTGTTCCCTCTGTCGAATTCAAGAAATCGAGTGAGAGAAATAAATTTTGGATCTGTTAAATGTCAACAACACTTTGGTGATGAAATATGAAATTATTGAGAGGCTTAAAATCACTTGTACCATGAAACGCTGTTTCAAAAGACTACGATTAACATCTGATGCCAAATATCACTTTATTTTTTCTTTCATTATTCATTCCAGTTCTGAATTTTCTGGCAGGTAAATTGATCATGCTTGATCCATCATTTTGGGGAAAGATGTTTTACTCAGGGAGCCCTCGCACTAGGCTGCTTAGCATAATTTGCCATAAATCAAGTTCCACAGTACTTACAACCACAATCAGATATACACTGATGGGCCTTTCATATATGTTCCAGCTACAAGATTTCTAACTGGTTGTTTTGAATTTTGTATTCCACTTGGAAAATGTCTGGTGGAATCAACTATTATTGAAGTGGCACTTAGTGGTATAATTACAAGAGAGATATATCAACCGTTATTTCAATCAATCATTTTTAAAAATGACATTTCATTGTTCTGGCTCCACGTATATAAACATTTTATATTCCTTCCAGTACTTTGTTCCTTATTTATTAAGGTTTCCCATTGGCTTATATTGCTTTTCCAGTCGACAACCTGCTGACACAGAGGTGACGAACAGCCCACTGAAACACAGTGCCGGCCGACGCCATCCATTATACACAAACCGGTCAACTCGCCGGTCAATGGGCCAACTTGCCGGTCAACCGGTCAACCCTCCTGCCAACTTTGTGTTTACACAGGCCAACTGCCTGCCAACGCTTGACTACACAGGCCAACCGTTACAGCATATATAAAGCCGTCTTCACGACCCTTTTCTTCAGCCTCTGATGAGAACCCACAGTTCGAAACCGGTCAGGCATATAAAAAAGTTTCCAGTCCAAGACATACTCCACACGAGTTTTGTTTCCCGTACCACACCAGCTAGGGTACTCATAGGCTATCTGAGATGGCTCCAGGTTTATCGAAGTAACGGTTCATATATCTCTCTTCTAATTATTATTGAAGTGGTCCATAGAAAGCTGGAATATTTCATTGTTTCAATAATTCACATCTCCAGTATATGGCAGACACTATAGTGATCGAGTCAAGCTAGTACACCAATAAAATATTCAACATTTTAGCGCCTACATACTGACATAGGTGTATTTTATATGATGGCGAGAGTTTAACAGTGGCTATGTGTCATTGTCATGAGGGAGTATGCGTAGGGTGGTGCAGAGTTAATTGTTTGCAAAGTACACTTTGGGTGACCAGTGCCCATCATACCATGATGGTGTGTCCAAGTAAACCAAACCAAATGACAAGTAACACCCAGCTATTAGTTACCCAGATAGCAGGTCTATAATGATAAGGACCATGTGATAGATCACGCTGGGAGCATGTGCTTCATACTAGCACCCAAACAGGAAGAATTAAAGAAGACTTGAGACCAAACTGTGTAACAGGTCCATCATTACCAGGTCAATTGTCCACCAGAAATTGGATGCGGAAGTTTAATGGTGTCAGGAAATGAGAGAGATAGTGTTACCTTGGTTTTCTCTCTAAACCTGTTCATTTTACTGTTGGAACCACGTACAGGCCATGCCGCAACAAGCCAGGAATCTCACCATTAATGCTGTAGTTCACCATGTACTGCATCAAATATTGATCGCACAAACCCACAAAACAACCAGATTTGTTTCAGTATTGACACTGCTCTAGTAGCTAAGTGTTATTATATAATACATGTAACACGGTTTCATCACAAAATTTAAAGTGGGAGGCCCCCAACTTATTTTTTATGAAAAACGAATTGAGCCTTGTGCAGTGCAGTGAACTATTAGAAGTTTAGTAGTACAGCCTCAGCTAGCTAAGATTCATAGCGTCTCCCTTCCCTCAACGCTATGCCGACGACAAATACATTTCCCTGTTGGTAACTTGAACATCTCCATGGCGCACTTATTATTACCTTTGCGCCCTATTGGACCTTTATTAACTTGAGTAAATGGGCCGCCATGAATAAAAATACCATCGATGTTGTGATCATCATCCTTTGTATACACGGGGTCTATTATGACGGAAATGCCCATCTTCTTGACTCTCGATTTCAGGTGATTTTGAGGCTCCATAGGGATAATTTTAACGTCTGTAATTAATATATGACCTACGAAGGGCCATTTAGTCTGCCATTTCTGTATTTTTATTCATGGCGGCCCATTTTCTCAAGTTGATGAAGGTCCAACAGGGCGCAAAGGTAATAATAAGTGCGCCATGGAGATGTTCGAGTTACCACCAGGGAAATGTATTTGTCGTCGGCATAACGTTGAGGGAAGGGAGATGCTATGAATCTTAGCTAAGCCTCAGCATACATACATGTGCTCCACTCCAATTTGGCACTAATTCCAAATCATCTATCGTATACTTGTTGTCACAGACAGCCCTGCGTCACAGCTGGCTGTTCCCGCCCGTAACTGGGGGTCGGCTCCCATAAGATTAACATTAGGAAATAAAGATAAATTGCCATGAATGAAAAAAAGGAACGGTATGTATTCCCGGTGGCTGATTTTCAGATATTATCGGAGGATGGCTAGTTCACAAAACATGAAGGTTCAGAAGTTTTCAACATGCAGAAATCAATTTATGAAGAGAAAAAGTGTGCCAGACAATCTTGTGTCATAGCGAACCGTGCCCCAGTTGCGCAGGTCAGTGACAGCAAATCAAACAGCTGATCTATTGTTCTCCGTTCTCGTTTAGCGGGAGTTGTCTGGAAGAATAACAGAAAAACACAATTTGGTTGTGGTCAGTCCTACTCCCTGGAACCCAGTCCAAATTAGTTCTATGTCATTCTTCCGAGCAAGACATTAGAATGACATATACTACACATCACCGTCTTACTGAATATGAGAAAACCCATTTTTGACAACGGCTATCTACTGAATGTTGCATTTGATGCTTGTACTTGAGACACTAAATACAGCCACCAGGTCTGCAATCATTGTATTTGGCCCATCATGCATGTTGATTACACTTACATGTATAACATAGGAAAACACAATGTAGATGTGACCATCATCCCCCCACCCACAGGACCTGGCTCAAAATAGACCTATGTCACTCTCCTGATCAATACCTTTTGAACTGTATATTGTATCTCTTCATCGCATGGTTATCGAGTTATAAAAGACAGCCAGACAATAAATTTTGTAGCTATGAGTCTCTGTGTCTTTGAGACTTTCTATTTTGAAATGGGACTCCCGAAAATCTCGAAATTAACATGGAAGAAAGAGGAGTGGCATACTACCAGTTGTCAGGAAACATGGATAAAAAATGGACTATCTAGAGACATCCTGTTTTCAAATCCTAATAAAATTTGATGTGAAGTCAATGCCACCTATGTACGGTCACAGTTAGGTTGTACATGTATCCATGGAATCATGTCATATACTTAAGCATTTGAAGATTACAGCAGACAACTTCACACAGCTTCCCTTAACCAGTAGCTGATCGCATGTATAAGCCCAATTCCATCTCGAGATTATTGATCATGTCCGATATCTACCACTTATTATCAAACATGGATCCGCCCTTCCCATCATCCTTTCATCCTTCTCCTTTTTCACGACAGCAATTTTCAAGGCTGAGATTAGACAGTGCTATTTGACGACATTCCCCCTTGACGACATTCCCCCTTGACGGTTTAGCTTTTTAAGAGGCCTCATTTAATGGCTCTTTTCGTCAAGTCTTGACCTTTCACGCTCTTTGAGGCCTAGTCAAATGAATAAGTATTGGCAGCCACGTCTCACTGTTTCCAAGGGTAACAATAGTCATGTAATTTAATAGATTTCTACATTCCCTGACAGGCAAAGCATCCATGCTTTCCTTGATTCTACCGACGTTGATGAGGAGAACATCCTGTATCTTCCTATGACATTGCCAACTGGCGTCACGGAGCGCGAGACAATTGTAGATTGTGCGCTCATCTCCTCACTACTCCTTCCCATCACTCTCCTATTGACATTTCTGTCATTACCGATGCATTAGCTGTGGCATCAAAAGCGATCGGAGAATCGAACATATGCTACACATGGCTAATTGGATGGCGGATCTACATGTATGTGACTTCACACAATAGACTCATCACTGGCGACAACAGTCTGACAGAACTGAGCGCCTAGACACACAAACACATGTAATTCTATAGTGCTACGTGCTGCCGATCACGCAGACGATGGCAAAAAAAAGCAAAAAAGATGACAATGTCCATTAGAATGTTTTATAAGAAAATATTAGGCAACATCAACAACATCAACATGATCAACATGATCAACATGATCAAGGGTCAAAGTCTCAAACTGAAATTGTCAAGTAACAAAGTGAATCTCATTATAATGACAATTGTTACAACTGAAACTTCAGTTAAAGAAAAAGATTACAGAAACAAATGTGCATGTACTTAAATACATGTACACTTGTTCTCTGTTAGCAACAGCAAATTCATTATAACAACAAATTTATAAATGTAATGAGGGTAAATAGGGTCATTATAAAGAGGGTTGACTGTACATCTTCCAGCTGCATACAGGATGCACAAGTGGTGTATTAAAGTTATTTTTATAATGCAGGGTGTGGTTGCCCGGGGCAAACTAAATTTCCTTTGGGCAACCAAATTCTGTCCAAATTCCAATGCATTTGGATGTGTTGGTTGCCCGTGCTTGCTGATGGGCAACTAGAATTTGTTTGTCTATTTCATATTACCCTGTAATGGCCTCTAGTTTTATTCCTACAACTTATTCCCACATTATACATGTATATAAGACTGACTAGATGTATACCACTGTTTACTACATGTATGGACTCCATACTGACCACGCTGCCAATCTCATCTGCATTCCACACACAAATCCTTTACGTGTTCCCCCCGATTTCAATGTTATCCAACTAGTGGTCCTGGATTTACAATGTCCCGGCTAATTTGAAAACAGCGAAGACAAATTTACCGAATTAGCATGACTCGGTAAGCTTGAGTGAAGCAATCTCTGAAAGCAAATCAACACCTAATGTTTTTTTTGTCCCACTCAAAATAATTGAGGATGCAGAATTCAACAAATTTATCAAGCAAAGGCAGCAATAAAACGATAAAACAGACGGAAGTGAAGAGTGCTGTGTTTTCGAAAGTGTGGGTGAATACATTAGGAGACGCCACTTGAAACATTCCTTCACCACAATTGAGTTAAAACAAGACAATTTTCACCTGTGTATGAACAGCTTGTCTACTTTCTCCTCAAGCTGAGTCAGTGATCAAAGGGATTCTCAGCCATGTTACAACATGAGCATTTCCTAGGGCAGGGTTTCATCTACATGTAGGAATTTTCATTATGGGGTCTTCTACTTATTTTGTTGTGAAAAACAAATTGAGCGGTGCATAGTGCAGTGATCTACTGCATGGCCCCAGCCACCAAAGACCCTCAGATGCTCAGATATGCTATCAAAGCCATTCCCCAGCACCTTAGAGCCCCAAGATCAAGTTTCATCATTTAATGACGTTCTTATGGAGAAATGACATTTTAAAAATATTTCATAATTCCATAATGAAAAGAGTATTCTAGACATTTGCAGCCTCTTTTCATTAGGGGCAGCCCCTCCAAAAAGCCTTCAAGGTTTGGATGGATGAACAAAAAACCCCTCAAAGTTTGAATGTTAGCACGGATGGACACTCCTACGGATGGACGTACATGGGGCCAACAATACCCTGAGGCCAAAATGGCCGAGGGATAAAAACTGTTTCTGGTTCAATAAGGTGGTGCACAGAATGGATATACATTTGTTTTTCATTTTCCAAGCCCTGATTCCAAGAGAGCGATATGAACTGATACTACATGTAGTATGTAAAGCCCAGAACCTGAAACATTAAATTTCTAATACTACGGTAATCCCTCCAATAATTCAATCACTGGAGATGAAATTCCCACAACAAAATCAGAGGGTGAACAAATTTATGAGAACAGAAAGTTGATAAAATGGACCAAAATCAATGATTTACAGAGATCAAATTAGAAAAGCTGATTGACTTTGTCCAAAGAATTTAAGGCGATTGGATTTTGATAGGGCGATTGAATTATTATATTAATTTCTCATGCATGCATATAGTATTAGCCAGCAATGCGTCTCCCCGTCTTTGAGACGGGCAGTTTCTAAATTTGACATTGAGGCGGGCATCATCGAGATGAGACGGGTAACACGTTTTTGTCAATAAAATTTTTTTGTACTGTAGACGGGTTGCTTTGAAAGGTATTAGAAATGCTCAGAAAAACAACGAATGCTGGAATGGGTCGATATTCACTCCAATAAAAATCATTTTCATCACGCCAAACCGCGTTGTTGTTGCTAGTTTTCTGTGCAGGGTTTTCTCCGTTTGGAAATTCCCCGGCTCTAACTTCAAATCGAGGCTAACCTGATTCCTAGATGCTCTGCGCATTTACACATAGTCTCTGACTGTCTAACGCTACATTAAATGGGACTACATGTATAATATAGAAGCAACTGAGAACGTGGTACGGTCCTCGCTTATTACCTAATATGGAATTATCTTGCAAACGGTATCCAAAATGTCAAACCATGGTCCACCACCGGAGGCAGGGTTAAATAACATCTTTTTTAAATTAGGGTCTGTCAGTCGAAATTTGAGAGTGAAGATGAGACCAGGGACAAGTCGCCATGATCTTCCAGACTCGAGGGTCAAGTACCTACACGAACGACAGTGATAGCGCCGACCCCAAAGAGATCATGAGTGCAGATTGAAAAGTTTTGCCCTCGTCAATACCATGACCTGTAATATGTATAGCCGGAATGGTCGTCCTGGACTGATGAGACAAGAAATTTCAGGTTTCATTTCTTTCTAAGTTCTATTCCCACGGAACGTCAACATGTTTTGACAGCAACAACAACAACATCATGTCATCATATTTATTACTAAAGGTTCGCTAATGCAGTCTGTTGTTGTTATAAATATGAAAACGCCATGGGATGGATTCTACATTAATTTACTTCTTTCCTACTTTCACATTTCTGTTTTTCACTTATTCTATGAAACAATTTGCGAAATTCATTTCCTTGCCTCCTTCGCGGAAATTCTTAAATGGACGACAGCTGATTGTTGAATGTGTCCCAAAATATAACAAGAGCCCAAGGGGCTTCAATATACCAGGGATTCATAGACGTCCGTTTTTACTACCGTTAAACGGTAGAAAAAAAATGTCAAAAACTGAATATAGACAGCAAAAAACTCAAAAGTGTACGTTTTGGACAAGAAATACTCAATGTTTTTGACGAAAACTCAATACTCGAAATGGTGCAAATTATTTCAGTGATGTGAAAATCATCGCCGATCCTTCGACAATTTGCGAAACGTACACAAACGGAAGTGGCGGTTTTCACATGTTTTGCTGACGTAATGCGCTAACTAAACCTCGGAGACCTTTGCTCGATTATTTTTTGGGAGCCTCGAATGCTCTCTGTAATGGTTCCCGACTGGCGCCGAAGGTATGAGTGTATTCTCCTTCGCTCGGCTGCTGGAGCGCAGCTACCTACGTTAAACCCAACAGACAAAAACAGTCTATATGAAGGAATTGAATGCTAGCTGGCGGTCTGTAGACGAAAAGTACACGAGGCTGGTACACGAGGGTGAAAATGAAACCTGGTCCTGGGACATTTTGGATATCATTTAGCAGATGAATTTGATTCGGATTCGTTCATAATTAGAATGACAAACAATTTTCCCTAAAACAGAACATCGGGCAAAGTAGAATCAAGCGGTAGGAAATTTATGAAAATAAAAATGGATCGTTGCTACGGCCGAGACATTGCGTGTATGATACCCGTCATGAACAACAACAACAACGCGGTCTAGCACTTTACGTTGAGAACATGCATTTCTTCAGAAGTCGGTTTATTTGAGGTCTAGATTTTGACTTTAACGGCATTGCATTTCTTGTTTATGTCCGGGAGTCTTGAATTTTTGTTGATAATTTTTATCTTTCACTGTAAAAACCATCATGGTATAAAATGAGAAAATGTGGTACCAAAATATCTGGAATTTCCTTATTTTTTTAAATGTTTTTGCGTATCTCATATAAATCCATAGCCTAGTCTTTATATAAAGGTTCATTAATAACAATTGTTGATTTACTGCTTGTCAGGGAATGCAGCAGGTGGCCAGATTTTTATTTATTTATTTATTTATTTTTTTTTTATGATTATTATTTTTTTTGCAATGCAGACAATTCCAATATTTGTTTCATATGCAATACAAAGATAGAAATGAAATAAAATTAAGAGTATATACTTACCACTTACCAAACATGTTTAGGTTGAATACTGCTCATCAATGGAGATAATCACTCGCCTGAACTAATTTGTGCTATTATAGGTGTGCTAACCACCCTCCTCAGAATAAATGAGGCGATTTCAATTTTTCCCATTGAGAAGTTTACATCTAGTTGTGCAGTAACTAGCACTAGTGAAAATGGCAACTGGTCACGAAATGCTTGGTTCCGCAAATTTGGATTCTCGCAAACTAAGCCATCGCAAAATTTTGCGAAATTCTACCCCTGCAGTTCCTTTGTTCTGAAGTTTGACGGCAACCATGCGATGGACGTAAAGTAGAAGTCTGATTTCAAGACATCATTCTGCTTGACAGCTGCTACATCTTACGTGAAAATCCGCTGATGATGTAAGGATTTTATAGCGTCTCTTGCAAGCGTTATATGATAATTATCTTTGAATGTTTATGATAGTTTGTGATCTCTTACCGCTATTGGTGTTGCTACAAACACGAGGTCCAAACAAATGAAATCTATTAAAATAAGTGAGCAAGTTACAATACAGAACATGTGTTTTTTTGTCATTCAGATGACCATTGTCCAAATCACATTAGATAGCTCACCTTAGTACTACAGAAACTATTTGTTCATATCTTAATTGGTAGGGTTGTAAAAACATTCAAAAACTCAATATCAACTTGTGGATGGGCCGTAAAAACTTGGAAAAACTCAATTTGAGCATAAAAAGAACTCAATATTTTATAGTGGGTAGTAAAAATTTGGACTTCTATGAATCCCTGTATACGCCCGTATATGAATCCCTGTATACGCCCGTATATCTGGAATTACATTGGTTCAAATTTCAAGGTTGTTTAATAGCCTTGATTCCAATTGATCTAGCAATCCAGAGAAAGATCTACAATTTTTTGCTTATGAGAATGTAACATATATATCACATCTTATATTGAATGATAAACTAAAATGAGCCTAACTCTTGGTAACTAGTTGACATTGAAGCAAGAGCTGAGAGCTCACATATCCCACACTGATATCGACAATAGTCAAACACAAGAAAATAGTAGTTTTCCTGCAAATGGATTCCTTTCAGACGAGATAATTTTTCATGAAGGAAGAAGAAAGTGATGAAGTAAACCTTTGTTCTTGAGTTAATAAACAGGTGTGAAGTTCATAAAGGATTCCTCTTCCCGTTAAATTAGTAAATGTATGGTTTTTATTTCACAATAGTTTAACTAAATGAAGCGTTTCAAACATGGGAGACAACTTCACAGGGCAATACCATATAAATGCAGGGGAAAGAACTTCGAATATTCCAACAATATTCCAACACATTTAGTCAGCTAAGCTTGATTCAGTTTTGGGGGACTGCAACCTAGACCTTTGACAAATTGATGTCATATGTATGGCTCCACTTTGCCATGCGAGTAAGGTATACTCAAAGTTTGGTACCAATCCATACCTTGAAACTAGAGCTATCGCATGGACAACAAATGTTAATGGATGAATGGACAGAACGCAGCATCGCATTACACGACCTCGTCTTCAACAGGCATATGAAAATGTGACTTTTAATGATTTCTTGATTTTGGGGTCACAGTGACCTTGATCTTTGACCTTGACCTCAATTTTGGTACACAACACATCGTCTTCTCTCAATCTATCAATGCATACAAAAAATCATGATTTTTAATGATTTCCTGATTTTGGGGTCACAGTGACCTTGACCTTTGACCTTGGCCTAAATTTTGGTACATGACAAACCGTCTCCCCTCAATTTCTCAATGGACACAAAAAATCATGATTTTTAACAATTTCACGATTTTGGGGTCACAGTGACCTTGACCTTTGACCTTGACCTACATTTTGGTATGTGACACATTGTGTCCCCCTAATGTATCTACTGACACAAAAAATGTTATTTTAAAAAAATTCCTAGTTTTGGGGTCAGTGACCTTTGACCTTGACCTAATTTTTGGTATGCATCACTTCATTTCCGCCTATTGAATCCACTCACAAAAAATTAGAAATTTTTAATGATTTCCTGGTTTTTCGATCACACTGACCTTTGGCCTCTGAACTTGACCTACATTTAATATGCAACACATCGTCCCTCCCCTGGGGCATCCACTCACCAAAAATTAGAACTGTAGATAGAAAACTGTCAACGATCAATGATTTCCTGATTTTTGGCAACAGTGACCTTTGACCTCTGACCTCGACCTCAATTTTGGTATGCGACACATCGTCTCCACCTGGCGTATCCACTCACAAAAATTGCAACTGTGGATAGAAAACGTTCACAGATATAGACCGGACACGAACACTTCAGTGATTTCCCTTAGGCTAGTGACCTTTGACCTCTGACCTTGACCTTCATTTTAGTACGCGACACATCGTCTCCCCGTAGGGTATCCACTCACCAAAAATTAGAGCTGTAGATAGAAAACTGTCCCAGATATAGACCGGACACAGGGGACGGACGGACACACGGACAGACGGACGGAAACCGCCATCACATAATACGTCCGCCTTTTGGCGGGCGTATAAAAAGGACATGTCCATGAGGGAATACACAACAATAGATTGATTCTATTCTTTCAAAACTATTGAAGAAGAGATCACATACATGTAGGGGCCTACATGTGAACCCGTCACCCAAGGTGAGGTATAAAGCCAGTCATATTACCATAACTTACATGAAAGTCATGTTGTTTAAGTAAGGATGCTGTCTTCCACATGTTAATGAAAAACTCTGGAGCTGTTCCAGAGGAAGGAAAATGGCCTAACGGGAATCGGAACCCAGTATCTCCAACAAAGTTGATCTGAAATACTTCATTCGCTAGTTACAATTTTCCATCTGAAAAGCAGTGACTACAGATTGTGCAAAGATTATAAAACAGGTAATGTGACAGATTTTGTGAGGTCAGATGAAACAAATTTTGATGAGCATTTTGTCCCCTGCCGATCCCTTGTCTGTCTTTTCACAGGAGTCTCAACATGTTCAGTTGTATATTGTGTTGTAATAACATTTTAAAATTATCAGTTAAGAGCTCATATAGCCAGGCCTGTCAACTAATTTGATGAGAGAGCCACGAAGTTATCCAGTGGAGGCACATCATTACATGTACCTGTATAAAACAGAAATATTGTAGCAGTTTAAGCTTTTTTATATCAATATTACTTTCGTCAGCTGACTTGAGCTGGGGGGGGGAGGTGTTGAGGGTTACATACCGGACTTAAGAATGTTCCCATGTCCACAAATCCCACTAGTTTGGATTCCCCTCCTCTATAGTCTATCTGCAGATCTTCCTGATAAGACAAATAAGATACTCATCCAGGTACCGGTATATCTAATCACAGTACCCATGGTACTTATAAATGACATCCACAACTTAACACATATTTGGCAGATGTAGATGTCTTACTTTTTGATAGGAAATATTTTTTTTGGGATTTGCTTTCCTATTGATACACAGATTTTTGGAAATGAGTCTTTCTGATGGAAAGTGTAGGGATGGAATACCTGGGACTCTTGCTGTAAGCCAAAGGAGTGTTTTTGGCACCCTGTTTTGAATTTCGTCACTCTATATTTAACAGAGTTAACATGAGAGAGATAGGAAGTAGACAGTCTTTTTTCTAAGAAATCCACACAAATTTGTGCTTTTGGCACTCTGTTTCAAATTCTGGCTAACGATATGCTGTAATTTTATTCACGTTCTATACATCCTCTCATTCTCCCATTTTCAGAGTTTGTAACTGTAACCTCCTAAACTGTCGGTGTAACCTTTGACGGCATGAGCAGAAACACGTCATGATGCGCATGCCCATTCAGTCTGTATTGATTTTGGTCGGCACATCGAGCATCTGTATATCAGTGAGATAGATGGGAAATGCATCTAGCATATCTTGTAGAAGAATTAACAAGTTTTAATCTAAATTATTACACAAGAACATACCGTATGATGCCTTGTTCAGCTGTGACATGCTGAGGTAATTGCACTCTGTTTACAACCAGAAAATGCTGATTGGCAGAGAGCCAAGAGCACAAAAGCTGCACACTGCAACTTGAACCCCAGTGCAATCAGAGGGCATATCTGACAGTAGGAGTTATGCAATGATGCCATGAGAATACATGTACACATTCATAACTTGTTACATGTAGGCTAACTATGCAACAGAATGTTTTATATGGTACCAGTATAAAAGTTATAGTT
>JAVTVY010010474.1:0-47490 GCA_036873755.1 Hanleya hanleyi | reverse complement strand
CGTGGGTGTATTAGTCTGACATTTAATTAAATTCTCGTTTTTGTAATTTGTTTATTTCATAATTTATTTCCTCCGACAGTTAAATGAACAACGTTCATTTGAAAAAAATTGGCCATGATTGACATTTATGAATAAATTAATGTTCTGCTTTGCCACACATCAATGCTAATCGAATGTTGTTTGTACCTTATGTAGGTACAACAAAAACTGGCATGCTATCAAGGCCCAACTCAACCGAGAGCACAAGTGCTATCATAACTAGTTGGATCAATAGTGAACTGAAGAATGATTTCTTTCATACTGCCATATGTGACATTCGTGTTACTCCATGCTTCAAGGGGCTTGAGGGGAGTCCATCCATTTGTCTGTTCGTTCATCTATTCATTGATTAGCTTATCCAACTTTCACTTTCTAGATGTTGAAATTTAGAAAAGCTCAACATGCTCAATGGATTCTATCTAGTTTTGGTTTGTAGATACCATGCAACAAGATGTCACTTGTGATCTTTTTTTGTCATCAGGAGGGGTCATATGGGACCCGAATTGAAATTACATTTCCCGCAATAAACATGAGAAAAGGACATACCACCCCAACAAGCAGTTCATCCTTAAAGGATCACGTGACTCCAATGGAATAAATACATTCTGATCGCCTGGCATTGTGTTTCAGTAACAACCGTCCATATGTGGTACCACCTGGTGCCAATTTGAAATTCCATATACTTGCCACCTTATGCCGTGGGACATCAGACCGGCTGTGTATTATTGATTTTATGTTAGTCCCTCCGCATTCTTGGAATATAAGCTTATATGATCGGAGAAAAAGTTAACGCAATAAAATGTCGGTCTCTTTTTTTAATTGGTTATTCATGTTATTTGTTATGAAAGTGTTGGACATTACACCAGGGCTCGAAAAATCTGCTCGTTGCTCAAAAATGGCCATTGGTGACTAAAATTTCGAATGTGCCATCCCATTAGTTAATCGCCATGTGGTCGCCTACGACAATGTTGCCTGTATCGTCTCACGATGGAACTATGATATTATAGGGCCCAGAGTATTCTATCAAAATATAGAGTATTCTATCAAAATATAGAAAGGTGTGATTTAGAATATAGGACTGTTTTATTGGATCCTATAGGACTGTCCTATACGATCTTATAGGACTGTCCTATAGCATCTTATAGGATAGTCGTATAGGTTCGTATAAAACAGTCCTGTAGCATTTTGCCTAAATGAGTGTCCTATAGGATTCCTATAGGCCTGTCCTATAGGACAGTAATATAGGCAAAATCCTACAGGAATCCTATATTCGAGAACATTCTTCTATTCGAGAACATTTTCCTAATCCTATGACATTTTCCTATGGGAATCCTATTGGATTTTTTGGGGAATGGTTAACTTCTTTGAAAAGTGGTTATTCTAAATAAAAAATACTTGTTTACTACTCAGTACTACTTGTTGTGTATCTATCTTCCATTCTTGAAAATGGTTCACCCTGCAGGTCATCACCTATAAAAGGTGATCACAAGGGCCCATCACCTTAAAAGGTGATGACCATCGAGTGGTAATACTAGATCCATCACCTAAAAAGGGTGATGGCGGCCATCACCTATAAATGATGACGAAACTGACCCATCCGCTTAAAAAGGTGATGACCATCATGTGGTAATACTAGATCCATCACCTAAAAAGGATGATGGCCATCACCTATTAAAGGTGATCAAAAGTGCCTATCACCCTAAAAAGGTGATGGTCATTGAGTGGTAATACTAGATCCATCACCAAAAAAGGTGATAGTTGTCACCGTGAAAGGGTGATGAAACTGCCCCATCACCCCAAAAAGGTGATGGCGGTCGGGTGGCAATACTACATCCATCACTTAAAAAAGGTGATGGTCATCACCTGAAAAGGGTTATGGTTATCACCTAAAAAGGGTGATGGGGAAAAAAGGTGATGGCCCTAACTCATCACCCAAAAGGGTGATGGTTTCATCACCTTTTTGGTGTGATACTTATTACCTTTTTTTGACTGTGGAGCCCAGTTTGAATACTTCTATTCGAGAACAGTGTAAATATACTTACATGTCAATAGTGTGGATATGATGCAGTAAGTTCTTAAAATTCCAAAGACACTTAGACGGGGACACATATCTCAAAAAACGTTTACTGCAACCTCACAATCGGTTAAATTATCATTATAGCCCGTGGCTTCCTTCTCTAGCTCATACATTTCTTGGAAGCGACCCAATTCTGGGAAATGTAGGATCTCGAGTTTCTGGAAGACTCCATCTGCCCCATTGTCAAATTTGTAAGCTGTAGAAATACATACAGGTATGTCATTGGTGATGTGAAATATTATTATTATTAATAATAATTATTAATATTATTATTATCTAAGTCCTTTATTTCCTACCCAATCAACCTCTCAATTGGACTACAAATTTAGCACATAGTGAAGTCTCACTCGAGCTTCGATTTTGTCTAGAGAGAATTAATCCCCGCTATAAAAAATCGTAATTCCTTATCTACCCCATAGTCAAATTGCAACCTATTCAAATACATGAACATTGTATGTCATTGGTGGTATGAAGTTTGATCTACATCATTTCTTTTCCAACCAATCAACATTAAAATTGAGCTACAAATGTACATAGCATAGCCTAGTTTCACACAAGAGATTGGTCGGGAAAGATTGAACCTGTTGAGAAATCCCCATTCAATATCTGCCCCATTGTCAAATTTCATTTTTCTATCTGAAAACGGTAAGTGTCTTATATCCTATATATGAAGAGAAAAATAATAAAAAAAAGACCATAATTCCTAAGAGTGGTGAATAACATCTGAGTACCACTGAATTTCAGCGAAAAAGGGTAAATACCACCTTAGTGCATGGTCATACTGTAAGACAATGCCCATTATAATTTCTACAGACCAAAGACGCTGCTAGCGATGACATCGCTAATGTCAGATAAAATGAAGAACAGGAAGCGTACACAAGCAAATTCTCAGTCGAAGTGATTAGTATATAATGTTGAAATTTCGCTGGGTATGTACTCTTGCGATTTTGGGAATTCTCGGTCGTAAATATACGATTATTATTATTATTATTATTATTATAATATACGATACCGGCAGTGAAGATTGCAACGACGTTATTTTGTGTCCCCTCCATTATAATTTAGGGCCTAATTTTGATATAATAATAAATTGCTAGTTTTTGCACTATCCTCTATGATTTGGTCAAACTATGAATCACCGGGTACAAAACAACTTTTTGGGGGGATATACTGTCAGAAATTAGAAACAAGTGTATCTCGAATGAACGCCTTCTGAATGGGGGCTGGTATTTTATGAGTCATGTATTTTGTTACACTATACACTGTCTGTTGCGAAAAACCCAATGTATTTTCGGTTTTCTCGGAAGTAACTGTTCTATGAAATGGGGCCTCTTCGTTGAATAGTACGAAGTAATTGAATCATTCACACATTTTGATATCCAAGAATAAGGCGTGTGATACTCGGAAAGCCCAATAAAGCAAATGTATATGTAAATGGTATAATAGATATGAAAGACGTTTTATATGGATGATATATTAGCATACAGATCATACGTATAATGATCCCATCCTCATTTAAGGTGCTGTCTCGCTGATCTGTGGTTGAAAGTTCTCGTTTAGCGATATATATTTCTTATAATAAATTTCACGACACAACGGTATTGAAGGAAAAAAGCTACAATCTTGAATCTATTCTCGATACAAGTTCTACCCAGCAGACCCATAGCCAACGACGGTTCATGGTATTCGGGCGAAAAAATATTATATTACAGAAAAATATCAATACCTCCAGCAACAGGTATCCTGCAACAAATAGGCTCTATGTCATTGACATACCTGTAATAAGGTATTTCCTCGTTATTTACTGACAAGCTACAATGTACCAGTATCGAGTTTAAAATTACATGTTTTGTGAGGAAATCCATCACCAGTGTACATGTACATTCAATTTGGATATCTATCAAAAAAACTTCATGCGAAAATTTAAGCTTCTCAAAACTTTATTTTATTTCAGCACAACCGGCAGATGGTGTTATACATATGTCACCGGTTGCAGTGACCAAACCTTTATTTACACTGAATACGTCTGGGCGTGATGCATGGGGTAAACCACTGAAAACTGTGGTCATTATAGTTCCATTGCCGCATGTGTCAACCGACATAGCAATAGATCTGTTATTTAGTTGAGCAACAACAAAGAGACGTTCATCAACATTGTTATTCATTGCAAGTTTGGGAATTGATCATTCGGCCAAGGCTTGGCTCTTGAACTCGATAGTTCCCCTGGTTGTTATTTCTACCAGAAAACAGTATTTTGAGGACTTGAACCATTGCAATTTCCATATGACTGATCGCCCCTCACATTTCTCCTATCCCATCCCCAGTTTTTATATGGTCTATAAAAAGCATTTCCACCAGCAACCTGGCGTATATTGGGTGGATTTTCTTAAATTGCGCCGCTTCTCACCAAGACTTTCTTTAACTCAGAAATTCCAGTTTAACTCTTTTTACTTGTCACCAGAGATGTGAGTAGTAGAAAGAGATGACATTTTGTCGTAAAAGTGAGGGTCCCAAATGAGGGTCTTCGTGGAGTGACGTCACGTCCTGTCACTTCCCGTCACGTGACATCCGGGTCACATCCGGGACAAAGGCCACCTCCAGGTCACTTCCAGTGACGTCACTTTCGGTCACGTGACGGCCCAACAAGAGTGATTTCCCCCTACATATTGGTCTGTTAGGTCCATTCTGATGCAGAGGTCAATGTTAAATCCAATGGGGATCCCACAAATGGAAATTTGTGGTATGGGTTGTGGCCCCTTGTTTTCTTCATCACGAGCCGTAGAACACGATGGGAGGGGTCTCGAGGCCAGGCGTTAACATTTTGTTGAAAAGTGACCGTGCGCATGCGCACTGGACAAGTAGCGCGGGGGTGGACGTTTTGGGGTCCGATTGGGTCGGTTGAGGTATCAGTGTGAAGCATTCGTGGGGGAGCGTCCAACTTGATGGATGTGGGGTGGAAATAACGTCATTCTGCACATGCGCAGTAGAAAAGGGGCACTGGAATGGACTTTTGAGATAGTGACGGACCGATAGTGGCCTGATTGGGCCGTGTGAGGTGTCATCGTTGAGCACTTGTGGAGAGGCATCCGATTGAATGGGTGCGGAATGGAAGTTACGTCATTCTGCGTATGCGCAGACAGAGGATTATGGGAAAAGGGCACTGGAAGGGGCGTTTTGGGGTGTGGATGGGCCAATATTGGGCCGATTGTGCTGCGGGAGATATCAAAATGAAACTCTCGTGAAGTAGCATTCGACTGAACTAGTATGTGGTGAAAGTAGGGTTATGGCGCGCATGTGCTGTAGAAAAACGCATGGAATTGTCGTTTTCGGGTTGCGGTGGGCCAATTTTGGGCCGATTGGACTGTGGGAGATATCATAGTGAAGCTCTGGTGAAGGAGTGTCCAACTGGTGGGTGTGAAGTGGAAGTAAGTCTGTGGTGCGCATGCGCAGACAGAGAATTATGGGAAAATGCCAATGGAATGGACGATTTGGGGTCGAGGTGGATCACTTGGTCGGATTGGATCGTGCGGGGTGTAGCACTATATATGACTCATTATGTCCATCATAATCAGCGTTGGACAGGATGGCCGAGTGGTCTAAGGCGCCAATCTTAAGTGCTCGTTCCCATATGTGGGAACGTGGGTTGGAATCTCACTCCTGACACGTACCTTTTTTGCTATATTTCATCATGTTGTAAAACCATTGTACAAATATATCACTATATACGAATCATTATGACCACGATAACCAGCGTTTATCAGGATGGCCGAGCAGTCTAAGGCGCCAGTCTCATGATCCATGAAACTGTTTTACTGGGGCATTGGTATACTGGTCTACACATGCGGGCGTGGGCTCGAATCCCACTTCTGACACGCACCATTGTACTGGTTACAATAACTGGCCGTTTGAGGTGGGCAACGCTCGTAGGGGGAGAGTCCGTGTATGGTGGCTTTTATTGGAAGTCACATCAATCTGCGCATGCGCTGTAGGGTAGTAATAGAAAAAGGACAGCTTCGGAGGTGTGCTGGTCCGAATGTGTCATTTGAGTTGTCATCTTGTAGCAACGCCCGCCAACGCCAAGCTCAACGCTTCGCTCCGAATTTCTAGATATTCCATGGAATTGTCATTAAATCATCGAAATGCAGTGACGCCCGTCAACGCCCGTTGTTACGCCTTAACGCCCTATCTTTACGCCTTAACGCCCGTCTCAACGCTTTAACGCCCGTCTCAACGCCTTAATGCCGTATCGTAACGCCCTATCTGAACGCCTTAACGCCCTAGCATAACGCCTTCACGCCATGATGTAGACAGATGACAGAACAACAACAACAACAACAACAAGGATGATAATCCAATCCTTTTATTATCTCCTCCAGTACATCATCCCCACTCTGGGATGCTGCCGTTACAGTAACCTGGCCTGCTCGACGACGCTTAGGTTACACCGAACGAAAATTGAAATTTCTCAAACGACGGGTTCTAATTGGACAAGAGCCAATTTGAATTGTAAACATACCCAACGACTGTCCCAGCGTGGGTATGATGTACTGAAGGGGATAATAAAATGATTGCATTGTCATCCTTGTTGTTCTGTCATCTGTCTACATCATGGCGTGAAGGCGTTATGCTAGGGCGTTAAGGCGTTCAGATAGGGAGTTAAGATAAGGCGTTAAGGCGTTGAGACGAGCGTTAACTCTATCTGGGCTGGGCTTTTTGGGACCTGTCCAGACCTGGGGGGGGGGCGAAATGGCCCCCCTAATTATTTTTCTTACCCCTTCAGCTAGGGAGCTGAAATTGATCACACTATACCCTGGGTCAAGCTCTACCAGAAAATGTGAAAAAATCCAGGATGGCCGCTTTGATGACGTCACAGTGACGTCATCTTCAAAAACGGCATTTTTGGGTAGATTTTTAGGTCAGATTTTCCGATTTTTTTTTTTTTTGCAATTTTTCCTAAAACACTGCATGGTAAATTAGTAAATATTAATGTGATGTGAAATAAAATAGTTATTGCCCACTTCTCATCGCGGAAAAACAGAAATTTTAAAGAAATATGACAAAAACATCACTTTTCTGCTACCCATGTGTCCGCCATCTTGGATTTATCCATGATCCTCTGCTCGGGGGGTTATGCAAATAGGCTCAAAATGACCCCAACATGTTAAACTATAAAGCCACGGAGATTCAGCTCTCCATTTTTTGTCGTTCCGGATATAGCGCAGAAAGTTTGGTAGGGGGGCCATAATGGCCCCCCAGGCCAGGCAGCGTTAAGGAGAAAATATAGGGCGTTAAGGCGTATCAACGGGCGTTGACCGGCGTCACTGCATTTCGATGAATTAGTGACAATTCCATGGAATATCTGAAATATCTGAGCTATTTCACCAGGGCGATGAAGAGTTGAGTTTGGCGTTGGCGGGCGTAGCTACAAGATGACACGTCACAGGACGCATTCGGACCAGCGCACCTCCGAAACTGTCATTTCTCTACTGCTACCGTACAACGCATGAACAGAATGATGTGACTTCCAATAACAGCCACCATACTCGGACTCTTCCCCTACGAGCGTTGCCCACCTCACACGGCCGGTTATTGTTAATGGCGCGTGTCAGAAGTGGTATTCGAACCTACGGCCGCATGAGCCGACCGGTACATCCATGCCACTGGAAGGCAATTTCATGGATCTTGAGACCACTCAAGATCTTGAGACCACTTGCGCCTTAGATCACTCGGCCATTTTGACAAACGCTGGGTATCGTGGTCATAATGATTCATATATAGTGCTTTATTTGTACAATGGTTTTACAACATAGTGAAGTATAATAAAAAAGGTGCATGTCTGGAGTGGGATTCGAACCCATCTCCCCACATATGGGTACCCGCACCTGGCGCCTTAGACCACTCGTCCATCCTGACCAACGCTGATTATGATGGACATAATGAGTCATATATAGTGCTACATCCAGCACCACCCAATCCGACCAAGTGGTCCGCCTGGACCCCAAAACGTCCATTCCAATGGGATTTCCCCACAATTCCCTGTTTGCGCATGCGCACCATAGCCTTACTTCTACTTCACACCAATTCAGCTGGACGCTCCTCCACGAGGGCTTCACTATGATATCTCCCACAGCCCAAGCGGTCCACTATTGGACCACCGTAACCCGAAACGACTATTCCAATGCGTTTGTTCTATTGTTCTATAGTCCAGTCGAATGCTACTTCACGAGAGCTTCATTTTGATATCTCTAGCAGCACAATCGGCCCAATATTGCAGTCGCATCACCGCCGACCGCATCACCGCGGATGAATACATCCCCCGTGACCCGGATGTCGCGTAAACGGCTGCGACGTCATCCGTGACGTCGTCACCATGGCAGCATGTGACGTCATCCGTGATCCTCAGTCTGACTCCTCACCCACACTTTTGCGACAGAATCGGTGTTTTATATACTACTCTTGAACAAGGTGAAAATAGCTGCTTTTCAACGTGATACAAGGTACCATACCATGGTATGGTCTGATTTATTGTTATTCTTCATTCTAATTTGTGTAACCCAGGTACATAATCTTGGACTTGTCAAAAATTGAAGTTAATCCTTTTAACAATAGATCTGTGCTGATAGCCCCGACAGGTGTATTGAGGCGTGGCTCGTTCTTCCACCCTGTTTCAAATCTCTTTAGCAGGGGTTGGGCCTTCAAACTAAATGACACCTGTGTAAACATGGATCAAACTATCCTACTATTCCAAGAAAGGACCATTATGCTACATTTAAGACCATTCGGAAACTTCAGGTCAAAAGTGGTCCAGTTATCATTGGTTTAAAATATTTTCTACGCTGACGAGACAGAAAATAGAGTAAAAGAACGACTGCTTCGAGCCACGTCTCAAAACACCTGTCAGTGTATCAGCGCAGATCTATTGTCGAAGGACTGAATTCAACTTTGTGCAAGTCCGGGATTGGATGATCATTTCGTTCTTGCATAACAGAGTTACCCAAATTGAGGGTAAAACAGTTTGTGCATACTGGTGTTACCGCTGCTATGCTACATAAATTAGCTACGAGACCCAACCTCCATCCTTCTGTCTGTCTGATATCTGTTCTGTTAAAGTTATTCCCTGGGCTGAGCAAATTCTTTTCACCATTGCTTGTCTAAATTTTCTATGCTTGCTAAACATAGTTATGGAACACATCCGTGCAGTACCCGTGGGTGTATTAGTCTGCCATTTAATTAAATTCTCATTTTTGTAATTTGTGTATTTCATAATTTATTTCCTCCGACAGTTAAATGAACAACGTTCATTTGGAAAAATTTGGCCATGATTGAAATTTATGAATAAATTAATGTTCTGCTTTGCCACACATCAATGCTAATCGAATGTTGTTTGTACCTTATGTAGGTACAACAAAAACTGGCATGCTATCAAGGCCCAACTCAACCGAGAGCACAAGTGCTATCATAACTAGTTGGATCAATAGTGAACTGAAGAATGATTTCTTTCATACTGCCATATGTGACATTCGTGTTACTCCATGCTTCAAGGGGCTTGAGGGGAGTCCATCCATTTGTCTGTTCGTTCATCTATTCATTGATTAGCTTATCCAACTTTCACTTTCTAGATGTTGAAATTTAGAAAAGCTCAACATGCTCAATGGATTCTATCTAGTTTTGGTTTGTAGATACCATGCAACAAGATGTCACTTGTGATCTTTTTTTGTCATCAGGAGGGGTCATATGGGACCCGAATTGAAATTACATTTCCCGCAATAAACATGAGAAAAGGACATACCACCCCAACAAGCAGTTCATCCTTAAAGGATCACGTGACTCCAATGGAATAAATACATTCTGATCGCCTGGCATTGTGTTTCAGTAACAACCGTCCATATGTGGTACCACCTGGTGCCAATTTGAAATTCCATATACTTGCCACCTTATGCCGTGGGACATCAGACCGGCTGTGTATTATTGATTTTATGTTAGTCCCTCCGCATTCTTGGAATATAAGCTTATATGATCGGAGAAAAAGTTAACGCAATAAAATGTCGGTCTCTTTTTAATTGGTTATTCATGTTATTTGTTATGAAAGTGTTGGACATTACACCAGGGCTCGAAAAATCTGCTCGTTGCTCAAAAATGGCCATTGGTGACTAAAATTTCGAATGTGCCATCCCATTAGTTAATCGCCATGTGGTCGCCTACGACAATGTTGCCTGTATCGTCTCACGATGGAACTATGATATTATAGGGCCCAGAGTATTCTATCAAAATATAGAGTATTCTATCAAAATATAGAAAGGTGTGATTTAGAATATAGGACTGTTTTATTGGATCCTATAGGGCTGTCCTATACGATCTTATAGGACTGTCCTATAGCATCTTATAGGATAGTCGTATAGGTTCGTATAAAACAGTCCTATAGCATTTTGCCTAAATGAGTGTCCTATAGGATTCCTATAGGCTTGTCCTATAGGACAGTAATATAGGCAAAACCCTACAGGAATCCTATATTCGAGAACATTTTCCTAATCCTAGGACATTTTCCTATGGGATGGTTAACTTCTTTGAAAAGTGGTTATTCTAAATAAAAACTACTTGTTTACTACTTAGTACTACTTGTTGTGTATCAATCTTCCATTCTTGAAAATGATTCAGCCTGCTGGTCATCACCTTTAAAAGGTGATCACAAGGGCCCATCACCTTAAAAGGTGATGACCATCGAGTGGTAATACTAGATCCATCACCTAAAAAGGGTGATGGCCATCACCTAAAAATGATGACGAAACTGACCCATCCGCTTAAAAAGGTGATGACCATCGTGTGGTAATACTAGATCCATCACCTAAAAAGGGTGATGGCCATCACCTATTCAAGGTGATCAAAAGTGCCTATCACCCTAAAAAGGTGATGGTCATTGAGTGGTAATACTAGATCCATCACCAAAAAAGGTGATAGTCGTCACCGTGAAAGGGTGATGAAACTGCCCCATCACCCAAAAAGGTGATGGCGGTCGGGTGGCAATATTACATCCATCACTTAAAAAAGGTGATGGTCATCACCTAAAAAGGGTGATGGTTATCACCTAAAAAGGGTGATGGGGGGGAAAGGTGATGACTCTAAATCATCACCCAAAAGGGTGATGGTTTCATCACCTTTTTGGTGTGATACTTATTACCTTTTTTTGACTGTGGAGCCCAGTTTGAATACTTCTATTCGAGAACAGTGTAAATATACTTACATGTCAATAGTGTGGATATGATGCAGTAAGTTCTTAAAATTCCAAAGACACTTAGACGGGGACACATATCTCAAAAAACGTTTACTGCAACCTCACAATCGGTTAAATTATCATTATATCCCGTGGCTTCCTTCTCTAGCTCATACATTTCTTGGAAGCGCCCCAATTCTGGGAAATGTAGGATCTCGAGTTTCTGGAAGACTGGTTTATGGTACAATACAATGCAATCATTTTAGCAAATTTTTGTTCTTTTCTGTTTACTATGATCTCATAATACGGTGGCTCATAAGGGACATGCAATATTTTTTTAGTTTTACATGTATATTTATTTTCTTTACTTTTACATTATTTTTTCATTTTTCGACTTTCCACCCTCCCCGAAATTACTTTCCACCCTCCCCGAAACTTTCCACCCTCCCCGAAACTACTTTCCACCCTCCCCAAAACTACTTTCCACCCTCCCTGAAATTACTTTCCACCTGCCCTGAAACTAGTTTTCACCCGCCCCGAAATTACTTTCCACCCACCCCGAAACTAGTATATTAATAAAGACACACTCCGTGTCTCTCGCACACCCATACTTACTTCGATAACACTTCTGTTGGACCGGATCAGCCGGAGAGCCGCCTTAATGCCTGCTTCAGCGAGGTGTGTGGTCACATGACTTCGGTCACATGATAATTTTGGGGAGAGTGGAAAGTAATTTCGGGGAGGGTGGAAAGTAGTTTCAGCGCAGGTGAAAAGTAATTTCGGGGAGGGTGGAAAGTAATTTCGGGGAGGGTGGAAATTAATTTCGGGGAGGGTGGAAAGTCGAAAAATAAAAAAATAATGTAAAAGTAAAGAAAATAAATATAAAACTAAAAAAACATTGCATGTCCCTTATGAGCCACCGTACATACATGATTTATAGGTAATGTAAATATCGCAACTGATAGTGAGCCGTGTAAAAAGCAGAGCAATGTATGAAAATAGGTCATGACAATCGTTGTTGACAGTAGATCGGCCTTTAATATGGATTAGCGGACCAGACTTCCAACATTCTTCATTACAGCGCATGCTACATGGATTGTTCATATAGATCTATACCCTGGACGTGTAAGACGAAAATATATAACACGCTTGTGTGCGGAAGTGTGACAACGATTTGGTGTAAGACACACGACAAATAATTGACAAAGGATCTATTAAATAGCAAGATTTAGTGTCAGTTTTTGTCTGGAACAGGTCGAAGAAGTTTTCCGAGACTCTGTTGATGTGCAGTTTTTTTTGACTGCTTGTCAATCTGTCACCGGCATTATAATACCGTGACCCTCATTGACCTGGGGTGCGTTCCATTTGGTACTTTTGTTAGCGGTCAGAGGGTCCATTTATCCCATCATTCGAGTTAGGTGCAGGATTGGCTTTTTTTTTAGATACTTTTCAAATTTCCTATGCTTTAACATGGTGCTATATAGCATACTTGGCAATATTGTGCAGATATTTTTGTTAAACTTCGCAGTAGGCAGAAAAGTGGGTTACTTTAATAGCATCTATATTCAATATTTAGCACTTTTATAATCTAGTCTAATTAGAATATATTCGCATTAAAATATCTGTAACTCTCGTGTCGGAGAAAGAACAATATATTCAATATTTAGCACCTTTATAATATTATCTAATTAGAAAAGATTCGCACTTACATATGTAGCTGGCGTCTGGGAAAAGATAATATATTCAATATTTAGCACTTTTATAATCTATACTAAATAGAAGAGATTCGCAGTTAAATATCCACAAGACCCTTTTCGGAGAAAAGACAATATATTCAATATTTAGCACTTTTATAATCTAATCTAATTAGAAGAGATTCGCATTAAAATATCTGTAACACGGTGTCGGAGAGAGGACAATATTTTCAATATTTAGCACCTTTATAATATCATCTAATTAGAATAGATTCGCATTTAAATATGTAGGTGACGTTTGAGAACAGACAATATATATTGAATATTTAGCACTTTGATAATATCATCTAATTAGAAGAGATTCGCAGTTAAATATCTATCTGGCGTCTGGAAAAAGACAATATATTCAATATTTAGCACCTTTATATTATCATATAATTAGAAAAGATTCGCACTTAAATATGTAGCTGGAGTCTGGGAAAGACAATATATTCAATATTTAGCACTTTTATAATCTATACTAAATAGAAGAGATTCGCAGTTAAATATCCACAAGACCCTTTTCGGAGAAAAGACAATATATTCAATATTTAGCACTTTTATAATCTAATATAATTAGAAGAGATTCGCATCAAAATATCTGTAACACCGTGTCGAAGAAAGGACAATATATTCAATATTTAGCACCTTTATAATATCATCTAATTAGAATATATTCGCATTTAAATATGTAGGTGACGTTTGAGAACAGACAATATATTGAATATTTAGCACTTTGATAATATCATCTAATTAGAAGAGATTCGCAGTTAAATATCTATCTGGCGTCTGGGAAAAGACAATATATTCAATATTTAGCACTTTTATAATCTATACTAAATAGAAGAGATTCGCAGTTAAATATCCACAAGAGTCTTTTCAGAGAAAAGACAATATATTCAATATTTAGCACTTTTATAATCTACTATAATTAGAAGAGATTCGCATTAAAATATCTGTATCACCGTGTCGGAGAAAAGACAATATATTCAATATTTAGCACCTTTATAATATCATCTAATTAGAATATAATTTGATTGTTGCAATCAAGTACCAAAGGAAGATGTTGTTTTTGGCGTTTTGTTTCTTTCAAAATTACAATGAAAGGGACCGATTGTCTCCGAAACACCTTCGGTCATCGTTGAGTGATTGGTTTGCTGTGCCAGTAAGTCTGAATACATGTCAGCTGTCTGCATCAGTGAGGTTGCCTTTATATCGCCCGTTCTGTAGGCACCAATCAAGCATTACTATACTGGGACTGTCTTAAACAGCCTATATACCAGCACATGCGGGTTGTTTAACCAGGAAGAACGATAGAATAATCTGTTATTGTCTGAGTGGAGTTGCACAGACCACAAATGAAAATGTATTTTCGACTGTCTTAAAAATCCTTACATAACAGCGCATGCGCGTTGTTTAGCCAGGGAGAACGATATAATAATCCCTGTTATTGTCAGACGAGTTGCACAGACCAGCAAATAAGGTGTAGGACTGCCTTAAACCTCCTTATTCACCAGTCCATGCAAGATTGAAAATATGTAGCATTTGTGCTAATTATACAATATATTTTCTTTAAGGAGAGGTTATCGGAGAATTTGGAGCTGCGATTTATCATAAATATTGAATATTTCTTCTGGCTGCAATTTAGAAAGAAATATTCAATATTTAGCATTTGTGCTAATTATACAATATATTTCATTTGGGAACAGGCAAGTCAAAGTGCTAACTAGCAGTAATCCTAGAAATTATCTTTAAAGTAGCACACCCCTTTCTAAATATCACTGATTTTAGAAATTATTTGCGAAGTAGCAGATCTGCTAAATAGCATGCGAGACAATAATAACCATTCCTGCACCTTAATGCAACATTCACAGTTTTTGCTGTATCGTCAAGTGATGTAAGTTGATCAATGGAAAGCGCCCTATTAGCATAATTAGTGGGCAGTGATCAGCCCCGTATCTGACCCCATTGATGCTGCCGAATCGTGAATCGGCTAGTTGAAATATATTAACAACGAAGTTGTAGAACCTCATAAACAATTGTATATTTAGATGAATAAAGCGAAAGCCTGTATTTGGACGGTATAATCAGTCGTATATGTTAGCTTGTTTTTTGTTCACACTACAGGTGAATTAATGGACTATGTTTTATGTACAAACAAATATGTCTGTTTGCTTCGCAATATAAAAATCATATATTTATAATTTGCTTGGCTATAAAACAAGCACTTCCATTTAGCCTGTATGATATTCAGGCCAAGAAAACTGACTGTTTTATCGATCGTCGACGCGAAGACTAATGGAGCACACTGCTAGGTGACTGCGAGTTACCCGTTATTTTGTAACTAAGTTTGACAGTTCTTAGACAATAAATAATCATGGCAGGCTCCTATGTGCATTTGATTACGTTCAATCGGTAGAATATTGGCGATACTATCGGGTACAGGACGGATCGAGACGATTTTGGCTAGGAAATTGTCATAGAGGTTTGCTGCAAATTCGAACATGCTGATCGTAATAGAGCTGACCAACGTATCAAGGAAAAGGTGAAAACCGAACCTGATAAATACATTTCTGGCTCGAACTTCGTGAGTAAATACACTGAAAAACAAGGCATTTGGGATCCAGTGCCTTTGCGCAAATTGCACTCCTCGTGAATCTGAGGGGTGCAATTTATTCAGAGTGGCTTGATTAGCAGTGGTGTCTTAATCGATGTTGTTGTTGTTGTTAATAATATATATATATATTTTTCACGAATATAATTCTTTACCATTTTTTCATACATCACAATGATAGCGGCAAAAAATTATGAACAACATCAGCGAAGACACCCACTGCTAATCAAGCCATAAAGCCAATTTATAAAAAAAAACAAAACAAAAAACAAATGACCGACTTATGGGTGCTGATCACAGATACAGGTTTGTCATGTGTATTTTATCTTTTTTAATGAAAAATGATGACTTTACGAAGAGCATGTAATTCATCCGGCTTGAAGATATGGAAATAATTCATTGTGAAAAGAACCCAAAGCTGGGATCAATTTCAGACTGATTTGAGGAGAATCACATCACATCTTCGAAATAGATCAATTTGTTGAAACGTTGAGGAACTGAATAACGAAAGTCGGTAGGATATGGACAAGAAGGATAATATGCATTCCATAGGAATTCACCAGCTATTGCTAACGTAGTCCAAAATGCCATTTTTACTTATTACTTTTCATTTGGCCTGAAGAACATCACCATGATATTCCGCCTTTGGCATATCACTTTTGGCATTTGACATTCACTGAGTGAAAGTAAATGATTGATAGATGATTACATATGAGATGATACTTCCACGACATGGCAGGCAACTGTTGGCATGTTTCCAGGAAGGAAACATAATAGCGGTTTGAGTATGCATTTCTATGAATATATTATTCAAGGTGGCTGAGAAAAGGTAATGGAAATATTGTGACTTTGATAACAGTGCATCAAGTTAATTCACATGTCCTATACTGTCGCTGGAAGCTCTCGAGACATCTACCTGTCTACAGTATAGGCATAGCCGACAAGTTTCCATATTTTTCAAGACAGACAATTTAGGCAGAATAGACAGCAAGACTTGGATGAATAATGGCATCAAATGCCCTTCGAAATCGGGTCAAGTTCACAAAATAATCTAATCAACTATTTTGGCCTGACACGACATCCAGATTTAACATTTACCCTATCTGACCTGGGCTTTTTGGGACCTGTTCAGGCCTTGGGGGGGGGGGGGGCGAAATGGCCTCCCTAATTATTTTTCTTACCCCTTGAGCTAGGGGGCTGAAACCTGCCACACTATACCCTTGGGTCAAGCTCTACAAGAAAATTCGGTCGGATTTTACGAATTTTTTATTTATGCAGTTTCTCCGCAAAAACTGCATGATAAATTGGTAAATATTAATGTGATTTGAAATAAAATAGTTTTTGCCCACTTTTCATCGAAGAAAATATGACAAAAACATAACTTTTCTGATACCCCCACGATCCTCTGCTCGGGGGGTTATGCAAATAGGCTCAAAATGATCACAATATGATAAACTATAAAATCAAGGCGTTTCAGCTCTTCATTTTTTGTCGTTCCGGTGATAGCGCAGAAAGTTTGGTAGGCCTCCCCCCACCCCTAGGCGAGGTACACAGAAAATAAAACTCCTTAAATATTTAACGAAAATTCCCCGACTATTACACCAGCGGAATATTCCTTAACATAACTAACATAACTATTCCCCACCATTTTAAGGAAATTACATAACATGCTGCGGAATATTCCTTGTTGAATTTAAAGGAATATTCCGCTGGTGAAATAGTCGTGGAATATTCCATAAATTTTAAGGATTTTTTTCAGTGTAGGGTTAATTATCTCGTTCTGATAACGAATTTATGCTAAAGTCGTTCTGGCTCTACACCTTATGAGGTCTATCAATATCTGTTCTCTTATAAATACGATTAAGCAGAAATGATAACAGATTTTTCATTTCAAAGTCCGTTCCTTCTTCCTATAATCCTTATTAACGTGACGTCGTGAAGGATATATGAAACTACCGATAGTTCAAATGGGACATCATATGTAAAGTGATACCTCTATTAAGACAGGGCCGATTGTGAAAATAAAATTTCGGCGTTGTTAACCACTCCAAGTTCCTTTCACAGTAATATCTCAGAAGGGCCTGCTTATGGCATACACATATCTCACCTAGTAGCATTTGTTAGCTCCTGTGTGAAACGAAGCAGCCCAAATATGAATATTGGTATGCAAATTTGAAATACGATTTCACACAATCAGTTCACAGCATGAACTCCAGATGCGCTTTAATCATGTTGCAAATTCTCCTTCATTGGGGAAAATTATACTTAGGAAAATATAAATCGGGACAATAATAAAAGTCGGATGTCTATAAAAGTGCTTTCCGTTAAAAAGTTTTATTTGTCATTATTTGGAATATTTAAGGTGAACAGAGGAAGCATATTGGGACTGATGAGCCAGAACTACTAATCTATCTCTGGGGATCTTGAAAAGCAGATGCATAGGCTTTTTCCATGTTTTCCACTCGACGTAGTTTCCTGTTGAACACCAATCTCACCAATATCCAAAATCTCGTAAGCTGTACCTACAACAATGATGAAATGGCTGAAAACAATCCTGTTTCTCCAAATATGCTGAGAAGAATTATTTGTAGAAGCGAATAATTAATATATATATTGAGGTACATGTACCTCGATTGCAGGGGATTCAAAATCATTGCATATTGTCTGATAATTCCTGCTCTAGAAAAGTAGAAATCAACTCTAATTTTTGCGCGTGCAGCCCCACAATGCATGTAGCTCAATACAATTTAATCTGTGTATTCGCTGCCATTCAGCTATTTAAAAAAAAACTTATAGTCCGTGAGCTACTAGGGCTCACATTGCATCCCCCCCCCCCACTACAGACCGAAACTATGTTTTTTATGTGCTTTAGGACATGTCAAATACGAAACAATTTGTTAACAGTCGATAAACTGGGACTCACTACCCTTTTAATCACTCCTGTGTTAATAAGTACAATTTTTGTGACAATAGGTGGTAGGGTTACAAGAATAGTCTTATCTTCCATAATTATTATCCAATCTTTATAATGTTGGCCACATATTATTCAGCATTGATTGCGGCATCAAATATTTACAAGATAATATCACTATTTGTTGGGTATGACGTCACACAGGGACCATACATACAAAAGTAGGAGTAGTAGCGAAAGCGGGCGTTTTGGGGTGCGTGAGGGTGTGTTTGAGCGATGAGGGACCATTATTGGCTCGAATGCGTCGTGTGAGGTGTCAAAGTGAAGCCCTCGGTATGTAGACCACGACTTGAGGGATCTCCACATGATCTGTGACGTCATTTCTGACGTCATCAGTAGGAGTAGTAGCCAAAGTAGGCATCTTGAGGGTTTGAAGGAAGGTTTTTGGGGCAGAGATGGACCATCCGTGGTCTACATGGACCGTGTTGGGTGTCATCTTGTAACTCTCTGCATGTAGATGACGAATGGTATGGTTTTTGTTGGAAGTCGCATCAGATGGTCCATCTCTACCCCCAAAACCTTCCTTCACACCCTCAAAATGCCTACTTTGTCTACTACTCCTACTGATGACGTCACCAATGGCGTCACAGATCATGTGGAGATCCCTCAAGCCGTGATCTACATACCGAGGGCTTCACTTTGACACCTCACACGACGCAATCGAACCAAGAATGGTCCCTCAATCGCCCAAGCACACCCTCACGCACCCCAAAACGTCCGTTTTCGCTACTACTCCTACTTTTGTATGTATGGCCCCTGTGACGTCATACCCAACAAATAGTGTTTTTTCTTGTAAATATTCCATGCAGCAATCAATGCTGAATAATATGTGGCCAACATTATAAAGATTGGATAATAATTATGGAAGATAAGACTATTCTTGTAACCCTACCCCCTATTGTCACAAAAATTGTACTTATTAACACAGGAGTAATTTCAAAGTGATTAAAAGGGTAGCGAGTCCCAGTTTATCGACTGTTAACAAATTGTTTCTTATTTGACATGTCCTAAAGCACATAAAAAACATAGTTTCGGTCTGTAGTGGTGGGGGGGGGGGGATGCAAGGTGAGCTCTAGTAGCTCACGGACTATTATTATTGTGCACCACGTTTAGCTTTTCATGTTGTGACGTGGCGTTAGAAAACCATACCTTCATGGCAATTTCCAGAATGTGAAATGTGTTCGTAATCGATCCCTGGAATAACAAAAAACATGTATATCAGGACAAAAAGATAGACAATGAGTATAGATGATGCGGCACGATACTTTATGTACAAAGCACCCTGTAAAATCACTAAATCTCCCAGCGTCCGGTCAGGGTATTACATATAGACTGGGAGTGAGTATAAATAAGCCACGAATGAACACGTTTCCTCACGAAGAGCGTAATAGGCTAATTATCGTTGAATGGTTATCATGCAGGTGGATATTATTCTGTTATCAATATCCATGACAGATACATTACTTATTACGTCCAAGATAGTTCAGATTTCCATTACCATACATCATCAGTTGTTATTCAGTTATACACAGGTCGTCTACATTTCAATACAAGGGTCAGGTGCGACTTTCAGCAGCCAGATCTCGTCCATTGTATGTCCGCGTCCGTAAACAAAATATCATATTCACACCACATTGTGGAAAGAAAATCCGGGTAGGCATACAATAAATATATAATACGACAAGATTCTTATTAGAGAGGAGGGAAGCGGACAACAGTATCAATGATGCCGACAAGACATCATGATGATCCTTCTCCAGATTCGTAAGTATGACCAGTAAAATTATTTTTAAATGAATGGTCAAGTCAGTACCTCGAGTGGAATGTATGCCAGTCCAGGCGTTGGTAAAAAGGAACTAATCCAGCGATTCGGCATGTCGGGCAATGTTCGTACGCTCGAATGTATCGGACTATGGGCAGGCTAGGCCTACGATTGGTTCATATTCAGATAAAGTGCTGGTTGTTGAATATCGTGTCCAAAAAATTGTCTCTAAATTTCACACAATTCCTCAGCGTAATCAATGCACGCAGGCAATATTCACGGCCATTTGCTGCATGGCACCATCTTTTCATACCGCCCAAGTAATCACTGACCTATTGTGATGAAACATAATGTCCGGGAATTATTGGTCTGGTTTCAGTAAAGTAGAGTTCTTTTAATGAAATCATATAATTTAACATTACGAGCAATGGGGAAGATGATTACTTCCTTCTAACCTATAAATACGGTATCGGCTTGCATCGCGTTCTTATGGTATACATATACATGTATAGTAAGCCTCTAAACACACAAGCTATTTTCATCAGTGAATGACATTCATCAGCATAATACAGAAAGATAGGGGGACTTGATAGAATAGATGTTGATTGGATTCGCACATTTTTATGGTATGTAGCAAACGCTATTTGGCGAGATATGTAAACGCCATATGCATGCTTTTCTAAATCATTGCTGTCCAGAATTGGCAATCTATTCCAGTGTATTAGACGATTCGATGTAGACATTTATAAGGCAAATTGGACAAAGAAATCATCAAAAAACGTATATTTCTGTGCAGTCATCATGTTCTCACGAATCGTTAGATTATTGGTATGTGCTTTAGAATAGGTTAACCGGAAGACTTTACTGTGAAGTCATGTGGCTCTGTCAGTATATCGGCACCTCTTCCCACTTCCTTATATGTGTTGTAATTTTCAATTTACAGAAAGTAAATTTCAGGTCGTATAATGTTTTTTCGTTCTGGGATTTCTGCGTCAGTGTAAAACTGACCGTATATCAACGATCAATATGAACAAGTGCTGTCCACATGCTTATGTATACCAATTATAATTGATACCTTTCTATTTCGACCATTTTCACAATAATGATTTTGGAGTGAACATTGCCGCTGATTATTTGCTGAGTTGATGCTTGGGAGGTTACCAGTTCGCGGAAAAGAGCAAAAAACAAGTCCGTATGATCAATAGAAGGCAGTAAAAGGTTACGGTGATCATACTTCAAGCTGCATCACATTACATATCCTCATTTATAACGCGATGAGAGGCTCGAGACAAAGCGTTCTTTCTTATGACACAATACTACACAAGTGTTCAATCAAACAGTGGAATACATTGAGTTTTCACTGAGCACAAGAACTGATGTCATACCATACAACAACTGGAATTCATTCGACATCTACTTCAAATTTCAAGCTACATGTACTCTTGATATCAAATTCTCACCTTGGACATCATAGATTTCCTCGTACCCATCCTCCTCTGCGTTGAAATCAATAATAATTTAAAACAATGTAATATAAACAATAATATACATGACACAAATAGAAATAACGGTTCTGTTAACGATAACAATCGGTAAAAAGACGCGAAATGCACATACATGTAGAATACATGCATTGAAGTGTAAAGAAAATGTGTACATCAATACGACAAAGCCTGTGAACTCAGGACTTGTAACATCCGGACAAACAATCATGAAATTCGCGTGGATCTTGGTCAACACTAAAAGATTCATCTGTCTAAATATTTTATGTATGTAAAATTGAAGATACCAATCAAAACATATTCGGATAAAAGGTGACTCGAAAATTATAGATACACATTAGAACATATTAGGATAGATGGTATTTGGTAATCTGTTGACAATTACATCAAAATAAACAGGAAACACACTTAAATTAATTCTGTTACAGCAATGCGAATATTGTAATAATGACTCGTGCATAGATCAACTCATCATATCATCACTAATAATTACCATCGTCCTCGTTTCGCATATCATCTACAGATTCTTCTCTCGTATGTTTCCTTGAAGTAGAATATTAGTCAAAAGCTAATTTGTTCTCATTATAAGGTACAGTCTATCGGTTTCATCTGGCTCAAAATCAAAGATAATAGTCTGTATACACGCGCATGGTCTCTGTTTCATCTGACTCAAACTGTTACCACCGAAATTCAGATATAAACATGCAAATCCAGATGAGAACATATTAACCACTTGCATTATGTTAACGATCTTATTTTCGATGATGCCAGTCAGACAGAATTTTGTTCCATTCAAGTTTAGAGTAATACACATTTAAATAAAACAGTTTTATTGTACTGGCCCTGTGAAATATCCCAACACACATGCGCAATTTACCTCTTGACTCTGCCCTCTGGTACGGCTTTGTCTGAAAGCAAAAGTATGATCCCATTAAGACAATAATAAAAACATTGTATATAAGCCCAACACTTGACAGAAAACATTTCACATAAGGAAATTAGGCGCTCACTATTTTTAGTGTTGTCATTTATTTAATCACATATGTTAGGTTTGAATAATGCGCTCCGCGAAAACGCAAAGAACGCAATATATTGGCACTTTAGCGAAATCAGAGAAACAAAAAAATAGAGAGAGCCTTGCCGAAAAGAAATTAGTTTAGTCTTTCAATTTGTGTATTGACAAAGGCCACAGATCTACTACGTGTTTTTAATGAAAAGTTAGCTATGTTATAGCAAATGCGGTATTGCACTGATTTTAGCTTACTCACGTGTGGCGTACATTGTATTACATCGTTACTGGCTATGAAACTCCGAAAAGCATGTCTTGGACATGATTTTTT
This sequence comes from Hanleya hanleyi, assembly GCA_036873755.1. Taxonomy (NCBI): domain Eukaryota; kingdom Metazoa; phylum Mollusca; class Polyplacophora; order Lepidopleurida; family Hanleyidae; genus Hanleya; species Hanleya hanleyi. Next base: position 24,244 of record JAVTVY010010474.1, on the reverse strand, counting down.
TATAGATATTCAGAAGTCGGCTATATAACACAAGGCTATTCCGTGGATAACTTCTTTTTAACTGTGGATGAGCTGACGTTTCGTTGGAGATACTTCCAACTTTTTCAAAGCTAATGAAATACAGTTTTTGGATTGAAATTGTGGTTTACGGGCCGCTCCTCATACGGATTTCGCGGCCCATCAACACAACGCTTTATTTGGATTTCACTATACATTTCTTTTTTTAGTATACATCGTTCCAAGCACTATCGTCTAAAATAAATAACAAAAAGGGGCAGAGAAGAGATAGTATACCAGAGAGAGGATATTGTCTATATACAAGTTTCCGATCCAGTTATGTCATTAAGGTTGTTCTGGTAATACTGTTCATTGTATTTTTTAATCGCGTTGTTGATTCTCTGTCTTTGTACCCCTTTCGTACACATAAAACATTCCAGAATAAACTTGTAGAACTGTGGGTTTTCAGAAATCTCTGCCTGTAACAGTGTTTGGAGTGAGTATCAGGGTACAGGATGACATGCTACATCTTATTTGGCGTAAAAATCTTGCTGGATACTGGGTAATGAAGTACAGGGCTGAGAGGATGACATGGATGCAAAAAAGAATGTGACAAAACAATGAGAGCACAATAGGTGATTCATGAGTGAGTCATGTCAGGTACATGTAAGTATAATCAAGAGTGAGTAGGCCTGGCCGCTAATCTGCTGAGCAGGATATAGACAATGGGTGATAGCAATAAGCTCAAATAGCTGCGTGGCTAAACATGAATAAATGACAGTGTGTGAGTAATATATGTACGAATAAATGGACAGACTAGCGGTCACAGTTGTAATCGCAAATGATGAACATTCGATTTTGTAGATAGTTTCCTTGGACTGGAGAAAGTCTGTTGGGGTTAGTCATCCTGTAGCGTTAAGATGGTTTGTAAAAGGTCTGCTGCTGGCGAATTCTGCATCGATGCTGGCTTGTTCTTTGAGGAGTCGTCTGATGTGGTGAGTGGTTTGGCCGAGTCAAAGTGATAAATACAAGACTGGGGTCTCGCGGAATTCGATTTTTTTTGTTAGGGCTGCATTGTCTTCATAATTATCTTGTCCACCATCGCTTTCGGTGAAAACTGTCTTTAGAGAGCTTATTGCACTGGGCAGCCTTTCTGTTGAACATATATTTTGACTCATCTAGTTAACGTAGATATTATGACAGCCTTAACCTTAATGGATTTTGATCAATGTAAGTGGGTTTCCGGTAACACTGGTTTTCAGGATTTTGTTTTCTCTATGGACTAGGACATCTAATATTGCGTTTAATATAGGAATTGAAGTTTGTTTTTGGCTTCGGCCTCCATGATAAACTTCATTCTGGGATGTTGAGCATTTAGATGGTCGATGAGGATGGGAGGGCTCATCGCCGTCTTGAATCATGGAAAACACGTTCCGTTACCAACAAACTGATATAATAGGGGCAATGAGGAGGGCGGTTTTTTCCAGTTCAGTCACGCAGATTCCAGTGATCACCGGGGTAGAAGGGATCCCATAAGCGATCCATGAATCTGTTCATAAATATGGTCCCTCCATGCGAAGTAGGTCGTGCTGATACAGGACTCTACTAGTTTCATGATGCTGCAATGGTTAAGGAGCTGTTCATGGTGGGTCGGAATTCTATCACTCTACTCCTGATGGTGTCTTTGGCACGGTCTCTTTGGACGTTGATAAATAAGGCTACCACGTCGTAGCCGACCAGTCCGCCTGGGTTGTTATGGGGAAGATAATGTCACAAAAATCGGGGGATTTCATAATAAAGAGTCGGCAGTCTTCCCCAGTGGTGCTAGCAGGCGGGTCTGATACTCGGCCGTTCTGTGATGCACAGTGAATAGACTGCAGACCAACAATCTAATTTTGATGAGGTCTTTGTGAATCTTGATGTCTCGTGCGTATGGGGCTTGTGGTCGGCTTTTCGCGAGTTTTTTTTTGCAGAACTAGGTCTATTGGTTTGGAGCTCTATGATCTTTGAACGTCGGGTTCTTATCCAGAACTTTGCAAGTTGTGGTGTCGTTCGGCATCAAATTTTAGCATTTCTTCTTGCAGAGATTCTTGGTCTTTAGTTAGGGTTTTGTTGCTGAGGTTTACAACCATATTTGGATGATGGTGACAGTTGGTGTCTGGGTGCGTTTTTGTTGCTTCAGAGCAGATAACGTTTTAAACTGGTTGGAATTGATGGTGTACTGGAGGTTTCTTTTGGTCTGTGTCTGTACTCGGCGTAGGTCCTGGTACAGATAAGGTTGCGGTATGGATGAAGTTGGAATTGGTGTCTTCTACTTTCCTGTGACATTCTATACGTTCAGTGTCAAGCCGTGCCCTAGTTAAAAAACTACAAGCCAACACAGAAATAGACATAAGAATTGTACCAAAAAAAATCGGCATCCCACCCACAAGCTCCATACGCACGAGCCACGGACAAGATTCATAAAGACCTCATCAATATATTGTTGATCTCCTGTAGAGATATTGTGCATTGCAACACGGCTCAGTACTTGAACCGCCTGTTGGAACCACTGGGGAAGACTGCCAACCCATTTGTTGGGGATTTGACCAATCACAAACCCAGACAGAATGGTCAGTCTGTGGTCGGGTAGTCGGGATTACTTGCATCCATTCAGATCGTGCCATGGACAGCATTATCTCGACTCACTATGAAAACCTCTCTAACCATTGACGGCATCATGACACTGGTGGAATCCTCTATCAGCACCACCTACTTGACATGACGAGTTTTGTAAGCAGATTTATGGGTTGTCTTCGGTATCCCGTCTATCATCGGTGATCACTGGTCTCTACACAACTGAACTGGAATAAACCGCCCGCTCACTACCCCCATTAAACCATTGTAATGACACAGAAAAGTGGACGCGTTTTCCCTTATTGAAGACTAGCAACCTCGATCAACTGAATGCTCAACGTACCAGAAGTTTACCATGGACACCGAAGCCAACAGCAAACTTCCATTTCTATACGCCCTATTCCATAGACAAACCGAGCCCTAAAAACTCGCGTTTATAGTAAACCCATTCAAATCGAATAATATATCCATTACCCAGCCAATCAATCATGTCAAGTTAAGGACGGCACCAACTCTACGTTAATCAGACCAGCCAAAAATATATGCCCATAAGAAAGCCTGCCCAGAGAAATAAGCCATCCGAAGGCAGTCTTTACCGATAACAAATGGTACGCTCTGATGGACAGAGTTATTTACAAGACATTGCAACCGCAACAACAAAATCGAATTCCCCGAGACCCAACCCCTGTATTCATCACTGTACCATAGGTCAAACTTCCACCTCATCAGACGACTTCTCAAGGAACAAGCCAGCATCGAAAATATTACATTTTGTAAACCCCAATCACCCCTCTTAATATCTTTTTACTCCTTGGGCTAGTGGGCTCAAACTTTACACAGATTTTTGGGGGTCAAGATCCAGAAATGTAAAGAAGACCAAATATGACTGCTCTGATGATGTCACAGAGATATCATATTTTGAAAATGCATTTTTGGTAGATTTTTCGGTCAAACTTCTCGATTTTATTATGCTTGTTCCCCAGGACAATTACATAATAGTTAACAAATGAATGTGAAATAAATAAAGATAAATAAAGGTTTGGGCACTTTTTTCTATCAAAAAAGACAACAATTTCAAGAAAAACGAAGAATCTGCAACTCTTCAGTCATAATCGCAGAATTTACCCATGATCGTCTGCTCGGAGAGGTACGCAAGTACGCTCAAGATGACCCCAATACGATAGACTCAGGAACTGTCGGCTCAAAATGACCCCGATATGATAGGTTCTCGGGATCGCGACTCAAAATGACCCCAATATCATAGGTTCAATTTAATTTATCTTGGTTTGGGAGATAGAGTACCGGTTCAACCTTTGGTAGGGAGGGGGAGGTATATTTCCCCCACCACCAGGCCTAGTCGGGGTTATATCGCCTATATTTGAATATTTGATATTAAATAGGATAACACGTAATGACACTGCACATAGTTGAAAGGGATTCTGCCAGCATGAAACGCCAAACTTCAACACCATTATTTGGTGCGTTTGGTAGATACTTTAGGAAAGCTTTCCATGAAACGTTCTTTTTTTCCACGCGGCTTCCAATTTGTGGGCGTCGTAACTTGCAAATCCCTACTGCAAATAGAAACGTGTAAGAGATATCTAGATTGCACAATAATATAGCGATTCGTTCGTTATCGACCCAGAGAAGAACACTATTGCAAGTTTTGCCGCCTTATGAGTAGATGTTTACATGTCTTTGCCTTTTTCCGTTTTGTCTGTGGACTTTCAGAAGGATTGGGTACAGACGTGACAAATCCAAAATAGTTGGGTCAAAGCGACCCAAAATGTTTGGATCAAAATGAATTTTGATCCAACCTATGTGGGTCCGTCAAGCCTGTACCCCCAAAATATCTGATCAATTTGTCCCAATCCTTCTGACAGTGTGTTCTGTATGTACAAGCGATAACATGAAACTGTGATGGGAACACCGGACGTTATAAATTGTCAACAACACAGATATGATTCAAGGTGAGAAAAGCGGTTGTGGAAAAGTTAGCAAAAACAATTAAAAGTGTATTTAGTTGTAAAATCAGCTGTGTTCATCTGTAACATCTACTGGTTAGCGTCGTTAAATGTAATATACACAACAGCTTCTATTTATCAGGCAGGCACAAAGAGTGTATAGCTTTAGAACGATTAGATTTTCAGAGACGTACTTGTCATTCGCTTCCATCGCATTTGTTTCAACAGCAGTGTCAAGAGAAATAACACCAAGATTGACATCACGACTAATACTGCGATGGTCGCGACAGGGACATTTTCGTTGGGGTCCAGGCTCCCATCTACATCTGAAAGGAATGCAGTGTATAAAAACTGTTATTAACATAAAAATGATCACACAATGACGATTGGCGCAGTGGAGTGTATAATACACAGACTAGACCAAAACTGTGAGAAAGTATCCGTTTGCAATATCAGTACTGATAAATCATTGCAAAAGGAAATTATATATGAAGATCGAATGTGTTTATGGCCAATCAAAACCAGATAATACCTTGCTATGACGCTTCAGGTTTCGATAAACGTTATTTATCCTGGCAAGAACAATTTACATTGTCGCGTACCCCGGTGTGTTATTTTTGTCAGAATGTTTCAATCTGCAAGCCTACTGGTGTTAGGTTTAGCTACATTTATGCCGTTGTCTGGTTAACGCTGTGCTTCCATACAGTATCACTCTTCGTTGAATTCTATCAGAAGAGGATATTATTCTGACTTCATCACCATACTCCTATCACACTCATTCAGTGTTCACTGTCAGTCTGTTGATTTATCTACGAAGACAAAATATCTAAAGATGCTTCTTTTTTCTCATAGTTACCTTTAAAATGCAGTCGTACTGCTGCCATCAGAGCGTTTCCGACAGAGTTGTTAACGAGACACTCGATACATGACCCCTCGTGTAGACTAGTGGTATCAAGCATTAAGACACTTTTGAACTCATCCACAGGGTCCGGGAGCATGTAGTTGTCTCTACTCTCATCATTAACGGTCCAAGAAAATATCGGGGAAGGGTTGCCTCTCTCTACCACGCAGGTTATAAAGAATCGTTGACTTCTAGAGACACCAAGAAAGTAGTCAGTTCCGTTTATACTTGAACCCTCGATAGACACTCCTTGTGGTGAAACTGAAATCCAGAAATAATCAAGATAATCCCCTAATATATATGAAACGTGGCCATATTATTACCAACATCAAACTGGGGATGTGAGTGAAGTTCCATGATTGCTATACATTCTCACATTGTTATCAAGCGTAGCTGTGATCATTGTGCTTAAACAGAAACCAAACTAGAAAATTTCTAACATACATAGGATTCTGATTCATTTGCATTTTATAAGCATTGTGTTTACAAGAGATTGGATGTTTACAAGTGATTGGTTACCAATAGTTTCAGAAATATGATTACCATAGCATCATGTAGCCAAATGCTTTGTCCCAGGAACTCAAGTGGTTAATGCGATTGTTTTAATGAATGTGAACAGCATAGACCGTTGTTACTGAATATTCAGTGACTATATGATTTCATAACCTGCAAATGATTCAAAATAAATCTCTTAGTAATTGGTTGCTAGTGTATTTCTAAAAATAATTGGATTTTTTCCAAAAGCAATGCCATATGGTTGCCTAATGCTATAAGTAATCAATATTATCAATTTGATAGGGATTACACTTCTAGATATGTGAATATACCAACACAAATTTAGCTCATTATTAAGAAGTTCACTTGGTTACATCGAAGATATATTAATCGCAGAAACCATAAGCATTTTTTAGCTCTACTACATACAAGGGATATCATTCACGGGATGTTTCTTTGTTTATAGCCTTGCTTGAATGTTTCAACACAATATATCAACAGTATATAGGTATTCAAATGAGTATCTCTGTTGGCTGTCTTCTTATGAATATGACTATATGCAGGCGCTTTCAAAAATCGATCAATTCAAAGCCTATTCCTTCGCGTTCACCAAATGCTATATATTCGATCTTCTCACTGTGAATAATCGCTATATAAATGACGCAGTGAAGGATATATATCCACCTTCAATGGATTTGATGAAAACTACAGATAGCCCAAGCGGCACATCATATTTAGACCTATATCTCTATGAAAACGAAACGGGCCTTCTCCCTCGTCGACAACATAGATTGTTACAATTTCGACATCGTAAACTATTCTTTTCTGGAGACTAATATTTCACTGGGACCTTCATATGGCGTATACATATCTCGCCTGATAGCATTTGCTAGATCCCGTGTTAAATGTGACGATTTTAATCAACGTCACAAAGCATTGTTGCAGAAACTGATTAATCAGTGTTATATCACCAAGCGCCTCCACACAAAGTTTCGCAAATTTGGCGATACATATCCCATGCTGATAGCAAAATACGAGCGTAGCGTGCAAGATCTATGGCGTTACGGTTCGTAACTTGTGTCTAAATCCGCTTAAACCGGGGCTAGGGGCCGTATGAACCCATGTACTCCAAGATCCTCATGGTGTTCATATGAATGATACATCATTCTCTAGATGACGACTTTACAACGGATATCATATGGATTAAGAATACTGATCAGCGATACGGATTTGATATTTTTGGAACATCATGATGTCTTGCCGCCATCATTGAAAACTGTTGGCGGCTTCTTTCTTGCAGGAAACTAGCGTATGTTCATGTAAACTGTGCTTGTCTTTTTGAATTTGGTGCTAATGCTGTTATATGGAATATGGAATAGGTCTTTGGATTGTGGACGCGGATATTCTTTAATGGACGACGACTGAAATGTGAATGAAGCACCAAACGCTTGTAATCACAAACTCTCATTTGCATATTTTTTTTATACTTGAAACACCCGTATCTCTGCAACCGTTTGGATTATATACATGCAGTGAACGGCATCTTACTCACAATTGTAATTACCCATTTTAAAAGTTACCCTAGGCCGTTCGGGTTCCCCTTTATGAAAGTCGTTTGATGCGACTTCGGTGGAAGTGATATATAGTTTTCCCAGTTTCTAAATGCATATAAAAATATTAGTATCACAATATTATAAAGTGGTTAATGTTAACAGCACACACCTTTATCTACCTAAAATCTCCACAATTGTAATCGATTCTTTGAACATTCTGCAGGTAAAATAGCCTTGGTCTCTAGGATATGATGTAGTCGGGATGAACAGAGACTTGTTACGAAGATCCACATCTCTCCATTTGTGCCCGCGAGCAACACTGTTATCCTCAAACCTCGTTATAACATTATTATATTCGCCATTTTCTAGTTTAAACCATGAATAATCGCCTGTAATATTTATTTCACTCGTGTCAGCAATGTGACAAGGAAGTGTTAGTGGCCTTCCTTCCAAACAGCGCAGAATAAAGGTACAGTGAGGACTAATTACCACTGCAAGCAAAATTATGCATGCAGGAGTCAAAGAAATATACGACTCACGGATGAAATTTTCTCCAAACAAATTCATGTGGTAAGCCATGATATTTTCCAAATTCAAGAAATATCGTCTGTCATAGACAGGCACATTGAAACAAAGCTCCCGACAGAACGAGGAAATGAAATCTGCAAATCTTCCGGTTCAACTGATATAGGAGTTTGAAACTTTATAATTGTCATTTCAGAGAAAAACGTGTTTGTTTTACATGATGATATTTCTTCGCAATCGTGTGAACTCGGACATAAATGTAGGCCCTGGAAATTATATGATTTACAAATCTAGGCGTCGGGACAGACATTCTTAAGACTGTCGCGATCCCATCCAACTTTTGTGATTCCAATAACATGGTTATTGCATACTAAGTTAGTATTGTAAAAAAAAAGTTGGGTTTAGCATCGTACAATCTCGGTCATAATGGTTGGGACATTGTTTAAAAATTCGAAACACTGACAGAAGTTGTTCTGTCGATTCAGATTGATTCTGAAATGTTGCTTTGGACGGTGCGTTAATCACCCAATGATTTTTAGCTTTTTCTTGGGCATTTAACGACAATCCACTTATATTGAAATTCGAATAGTGTACCATTTCGAATGGTCTATCAATATCCCACGCCAATTCCTGGGAAGAACGTCAGTTAGAATGATAAGTGAATTTTCCCGAGGAGAAAGTTACGGTGTTAATCATTTGGAATTCAAAAACTGTTGGCGACTACATAGTATTTATTTCGTGTCTTTCTATCAGTTTCTATCTTTCTATCTATCTATAAATAAAAAAGGAATGTCTCAATCTCACAAAAGACACCATCCAATTGCTTTAAGAGAATGTGTTCGCACAACTTGACGATGAGGCTGATCGGGTAGGTTCTTTTAAGAATAAGGAGGCCGGGGTCTGTCAAAAAAAAGTTGGGGTTTCACCTAAATCCCTTGCTTATGACCTAGCAACACCACAGATACTGCTGTAAAGGATTACAAATTAGGACAGGCGTCGTGCAAGGCAGTCTAATGTAACCCAACACTATCGCCATCGCTGTCGGCCCGCAAAGATACTATCAGACAGACATACAGACAGACATCAACGATGTCATATTGTTGTTATTGTCGAGTATAAATTGTTTTGCTCATAGTGTCGTATCAAGATAAACTTGACGAAGGTGTAGGATCAGCTGTTTTCACGAACGTTAGGTACCAAATAAATGAATTGACTGATTCAATGTGGAGATCGTAATACAGTACTATGGTTAATCCAATCTTACCTTTTACCCAAATGTCAATAGGCGCGTAAGCAAGGTGGCAAGGTGACAAGTAAGGAAGTTGAAAAATTGAAGTACCTGCATGTCAGAGTCGCATGTTGATCGATTTCTTTCAAAACCATAACTTATCACTAAAGGTCCCCAGACGTCAAGTCCTGGGAATACTCGTGAAAGGTTGCGGATCGAGTATTTGCCTCATTGGGTGTTCACACCACACACTGGAATCTGCGTTTCTGGAAACTGAGACATTAGCCCGATTTCTTTGCAATAAAATAATTGCTACAATCATATCATGGCGTTTATGCGGTATACCAAGATACATGTACGTCGAATACCTGCATTGTGGTTTGAACATTACTTAAATTCGACGAGATTGTAGCAGTGATAGTTTTTCGGGAAATATCGCTTTTCGTGCGCCTTGACGTTCCAAGGAATTTGCATAGATTTATAGTAGGATATATGTCCTGGTTCGAATTCCAATGCAGGTAGATTGTCGGGGAAAGCTCAAGAAAAAAAAACCTTCGGAGATTCGCGAATCGTCGAAGGCAATACTTAAGAATCAATTCGATTCGCCAGTTCATCTGACTTTTCAAGTATAAGATCGTAGTTGATCTATAGTCTTGAGTATGCGAAGATCTTTGAACCCATTCAACATAAATAGCTAATGTGTCAAAGCATGAGAAGGATTTAACCCCACGCCCAAATTTGGCACCGGGTATTGCCGTCGTTGGCATCGTCTATCCATCCGTCCTAATGTCGTACCGTCTGTCCATATTTGATGTTATCACGATAACTCTTGGGGGACTATATCTAGGCCTCTCAAGTTTAGCAGCTGGTAGATGGACCAGAAACCTACGTCGCTGACGTTATTTCCTTATTCCCGTTTCGATATTCTAAATCGCGCTATGTGAAAGTAGTAACCTTCATGAAAATGGACATATTTCGACAACCATTACATAACTTTCATTCTTTCATAACACGAATAGAACCATGTTTTCCCCAATACCTTTTCTTCGTTGCGAATATAAATTTGAGAAGAATAATTCAAAATGTGTGCTATTAAGAACATTTCTAACGGGTCGTAGTAAAATATGTGTACATTCCACAATATTTCGCTAGCCACTTCTAGCGTGGTCTAGATAGCTTCCTAATAAATGTATCTATCTTTCTGATCCTTTTTTGGGCGTGTAAAGCGGGGCTGCCATACCCTCCGAGACAGCGCTAAATGGGTATTATCTGCATATATTCAATTTACACCGACTGTATTTGTTGCTCCCAATCACCCGGAAATCGAACTTCTGCCACTTTAGGAGTGGTCTAGATATCTTCCTAATAAATTTATCCATCTTTCTGACCCATTTTTGGTCGTTTAAATAGGGGCTGTCATACCCTCCGAGACAGCACCAAATGGGCATTATCTGCATATGGTCAATTTACACCGACTGTATTTGAGTGAATGACAGCCCCTATTTAAACGCCCAAAACTGGGTCAGAGAGATAGATAATTGTATTAGGAAGATATTTAGACCACTCCTAAAGTGGCACATATTCGATTTCTGGATGATTGGGAGCAACAAATACAGCCGGTGTAAATTTAATATATGCAGATAATACCCATTTAGCGCTGTCTCGGAGGGTATGACATCCCCTATTTAAACGCCCAAAAATGGGTCAGAAAGATAGATACATTTATTAGCAGGATATCTAGACTACTCTTAAAGTGGCAGAAATTCGATTTCTGGGTGATTGGGAGCAACAAATACAGTCGGTGTAAATTGACCATATGCAGATAATGCCCATTTAGCGCTGTCTCGGAGGGTATGGCAGCCCCTCTTTAAACGCCCAAAAATGGGTCAGAAAGATAGATAATTTTATTAGGAATATACCTAGACCACTCTTAAAGTGGCACAAATTCGATTTCTGAGTGACTGGGAGCAACAAATACAGTCGGTATAAATTGACCATATGCAGATAATGCCCACTTAGCGCTGTGTCGGAGGGTATGACAGCCCCTATTTAAACGCCCCAAAATGGGTCAGCAAGATAGATAAACTTATTAGGAAGATATCTAGACCACTCTTAAAGTGGCACAAATTGGATTTCTGGGTGATTGGGAGCAACAAATACAGTCGGTGTAAATTGAATATATGCAGATAATACCCATTTAGCGCTGTCTCGCAGGATATGACAACCCCTATTTAAACGCCCAAAAATGGTCAGAAAGATAGATAAATTTATTAGGCAGATATCTAGACCACTCTTAATGTGGCACAAATTTGATTTCTGGGTGATTGGGAGCAACAAATACAGTCGATGTAAATTGACCATATGCAGATAATACCCATTTAGCGCTGTCTTGGAGGGTGTGACAGCCCCTCTTTAAACGCCCAAAAATGGGTCAGGAGATAGATAGACTTATTAGGAAGATATCTAGACCACTCCTATAGTGGCACAAATTCGATTTCTGGGTGATTGGGAGCAAAAAATACAGTCGGTGTAAATTGACCATATGCAGATAATACCCATTTTGCGCTGTCTCGGAGGGTATGACAGCCCTTATTTAAACGCCCTGGGTGATTGTGAGCAACAAATACAGTCGGTATAAATTAAATATATGTAGATAATACCTATTTAACGCTGTCTCGGAGGGTATGACAGCCCCGCTTTACACGCGCAAAAATGGGTCAGAAAGATGGATAAATTGATTACGAAGATATCTAGACCACTCTAAAAGTGACTAGCAAAATATTGTGGAACGTACACAGATTTTACTACGACCCGTTAGAAATGTTCTTAATAGCACACATTTTGAAGTATTGTTCTCAAATTTATATTCACAGTGAAAAAAATTTATTGGGGAAAACATGGTCCCATTCGTGTTATGAAAGACATAATGGTTGTAGAAATACATCGATTTTCATGAAGGTTACTACTTTCACATAGCGCGATTTAGAATATCGAAACGGGAATAGGGAATAAGGAAATAACTTCCGTTCCGTGGCAGGCTTGCCGGAGATAACCGACCTTGACTTATTTTGTCGAGGCCAAATTACACGATCAAATTTATTTGATGCAAGCAGGATATCTCTTCATGGATTATATATAACCTTACTAAATTTCAGCCACAGATGCATCAGCTTATTGATCAGAACTCCATTCAAAGTGATTGACCTTAGCCTATTTTTTTCTAAGTCAAATTATATGGTAAAAGTAGACCCATCGTTATTAGTACAATACCACGGGAAGGATTATAGTCAAGCTATCCAAGTTCATACCACATTTAGCTAGTAATGTAAGAGACGACCATCAAAACTAACTGATCTTGATCGATTTTTTTTAATGTCAAATTATACATTACAAGTATTGTCTAGTTGATTTGGGTAGAATATTGTTCGTTTTTTCTGTTAGGAGTATCAAACTCGTCATGAAGTTGTACGATGTAGATGGACCAATATTTTAAGGTGAACGGCCTGCAACCCTTCATGTGATGGTCGTGTGCTGTGGTTATAAACCCTCTTCTCCAAAGGCTAATGTTACGTACTCCTCAATATTTTCATTACCAATTTGCTTCGAGGGATAAAAATTCACAAACTATATCTCGGTCAATCTGTACTAGAAAATATACGAAGAATGGCAGTGTCTGCTCTTATGGCCTCGAGGAATGGGGGAGGGGGGTCATATACAAAAAGGCATTTTGAATCTATTTATGAGCCCGTTTTATTTATTTATTTGTTATTTTAGTAAATTTCTTCTAAAAATCCACTCAGTAAATTGGAAAATAATTGAGGTAGGAAAAGACACATTTGAATGACAAATGTCAGCACATATGTGTATGGCCGAATTTCTTTTGGACTATAATACTAGAAATACGAATGTCGATGTAACGTCGACTGTTCGATACCGTGGCCTCGGGTCTCTTCAACGTTAATTCATTGAGCAAAATGTCCATCGTACAACTTTTGTGTGAAACCCCATATTAACGTTGTTCCAACGCGGGGGTGATGTCTAGGCCTGGGGGAGGGAGGGGGCGAAATTTCCTACTAAACTTTGTTCTGAACTAAACGTTCTCCAGAACGATAAAAATAGATGGCGGCCACGTGGGTACCAGGAAAGTGATGTTTTCGTCATGTTTCTTCAAAATTTCTGCTTTTTCGCGATGAAAGGTGAGCAAGAACTATTTTATTTCACATCACATTAATATTCACTAATTTATCATGCAGTTTTAGCGGAGAAATGGCATAAATGAAAAATCTGACCGAAAAATTGACCGAAAAATGCCGTTTTTGAAAATGACGTCGCTGTGGCGCCATCAAAGCGGCCATCTTGGACTTGTTTACATTTTTCTCTGGTAGAGATTGGCTTAATGGTGTCTTGTGGTAAGTTTCAGCCCCCTAGCTCAAGGGGTAAAAAACATAATTAGGGGAGAGGTGGAGGGTGGGAGATGGTCCCCCAGGTCTGGACAGGACTAAAAAAACACAGACTAGATAGGGTTAAATATGTTACAACGAATTGCTTCAAATATTACCAGGTTCCACCTGTTACTTACCTAAAATATCAACTTGGGTAATCGTTTTTCCAAAATGACTGCAGCTGAAGTTCCCTTGATCTCTCGAAAAAGATGTTATCGGTATATACAGAGACGTGTTGTGAAGCACTACATCATTCCATAGCTCTGCTTTAGTCACGTTACCATCGGCATACCTTGCTATAATATTTATGTAGTTGCCATTGCTGGTCATTTTAGACCAAATCAAGTCCACATCGTTGCGAAATGGAAGGTCACATGATATCGCCAAAGGTTTGCTCTCCAACATGTCCAAAGTCCTAATGGGATAAACGGGAACAGTTCGGTGCCAGATGGCAAATGCGAGAACCATCCGACCTACAGTATGAACCAAAATAGTATCGTTATAACAAAACACAGAGGCATACTTGGAAGATCCGAAAAATGCTAACCCAATGGTAAACAGAATAAAAATAAATGCTACTTACCTAGACAAATATGTGTCGCCATTTCGATGTCGTTGCTTTATTCGTTTGAAAATATAAATTACTTGGTACCAGTGTGTGTATTTTATTTCAAACAGGGAAGTAACAAAGCATAATTACGGAACTTTACTAATATTTTATAGATAACATAATCTGCCCTGTTATTATCAACAAATAGAACACATAATGAACTTTAATCACCATTATGACGATTGGACGGAGTGTTATCATCGAAGGATCTTGTCGCATAATTTTTTTCATTAATGGGAAGGTAAACTCTGGTGAACGTGCATGGCCAATTAAAGTTTTTTCCGCATAGAATCCAAATCATGTATCAGATATTTTTTTACGAAGTACTAAGCGTTTTAACTCCACTACACTGGAACAACATAGAGGTCGCCATGTTTTGAAGAATCGTGACGTCGGTGTATACTAGTTCTTCTGCCTCTGGAGGTAAAAACGCGTTTATTGGCAGAGGTGCAGTATTCGAAACCGCTTTTGAGTAACTGTAGACCCGATATGTCGGGATTACCTGGCACATTGTGACAGCCGAATGCAGAGCAGCCCGGCATGGTAGAATATCTGCCAGAATCAGGCCGTATTCTACATCAAAATTGCATCTGTCAGTGAGGGTACGGAGAAGTGCATAACAACGACCATGTGCGGCTATGTTATCTTGGCGCAGATAATCGGCACAATTGAATTTGCCCTTTCCCAATGGTTTAAAATCCTGCCCAAAATAAACATGGCGGCGCCCTCGAGAAATTCCGAATCACACAGTATTTTCTATGTTTGCGTCTTTCTCATTCACTGGCAAACAATTGGGAAGAATATTTGTCACAATTTTTTTAATCTATAGGGACTCTTGTATAATTCCCGCGGTGTTTTACCAGAGTTTACGTTCCCTTTAATACCATAGTCCAGTCAGCCATAGTGACTGTCCGAGAAATGGCAAAGTCAGAAGATCAATTCTCCATTTGATTCTGAAATACTACAACAAAACTTGACAATATTTATCGCCCAGAGAAGAATGAAATGACAAGCAATTTATTAATTAATTCCATGAAACCACATTCAGCATTCAAACTGTGATTGAAAATCAAAAATGTCCAGTGTAAACTCACCAGTTGTTGGTAAATGTTCCCTACATGCTGCACACCTCACCATGTGTATGTTCTGGTCAGGTAAAATAACCCTGAGTGCACAATACCGTTCATGTGTGTCAATTACAACACATATAAGGGAAGTGGAAAGAGGTACCGACATACTGACAGAGCCACATGACTTCACAGTATAGTCTCCTGGTAAACCTATTCTAAAGCAAATACCAAGAATCAAACGATTCGCGATATGTGTTGTATCTCAGGTACCCTTTTATTGTACCTGTTCATGTGATAACTTGGATGACATGACCACAGCTTTCAACTGTCAGCTGTCAAGACAGACAGCTGCTAGCATACACATGTATATGTAGTACAAATGTGAGACTGACCAGTCTATGGCAGTACAACAGGTTACTGGTCATCCAGTTTCATGTGGCTGTAAATGGAGGATGCACATCCAGTGAATGTTGGTGGACAAGCTAAAATAACTCCAGGACATGTTCTGTTCAATTACATACAATGGCTTGGGTACCTGCCTTTACCTGGCATAGCATGTACATGTATAATCTGGGGCAGGCTTGTTGTGGATCAATGTTTGAATCAAAGGCCCTTGCAGATTAAATAGGAAGAACATGTAATTCACATATTAAAAAAATAAAACATATATCCTGGCCAACTTCTATTATACATGATATATGAAGAACAACCAATGCATATCTGATGAATTACAAATTGTTCATTTCTATTCTATTGATGTAAGCAAGGTAATTCACAGTTACTCTGCAAAGGCCTTTGGTTTTGGCTGTGCAGATAGCATGCCACCTTTCACCAGGGGACCATCTAGGAAATCCTGGAGAGTTACAAAGCACATTTCAAGGTTTTTCAATCACTGTTCGGATGCAGGGTGGGATGTTACATTTTTATCTTCGGAATTTGTTCACACTTTTGTACTTCTTCGACATGGGCATGAAAAATAAATGTGATATACTGTAGTATTTGCTATTCACATGACGAAACCCACCTCGAATTTACCCATTTCTAAACCGACAAAACTGACATTATATGGCCGACTACACTATGACCTTAAACCGGAGATATGTTGCTTCAGTATGGACATTACTGTTTTCTCACCGATACGACTAGCGATCTCAGTTGATAACAGGATATAAACTCTGGTAAAGCGACAATGAATCTTGAGTATATTAATTAACTGAATGGCACTGTCTCGTGAACAGTTACTATAAAGCGTGGCTGAGATACAAATCATCACAGGGGTCATTTTTGTCTTGTGATGTGTTCAGATATGCATTGAGATGAAAACCTGAGGGGTTCAAGTCCCCCGCCGTTGAAACAATTGATTTGACTTGGAACCGTAACTTTCAGTACCCAGCATGCAGAGCAATCCCAAGTGAGATTCAGTGGCAAGGTACCCACAATTACCGAATTTTTCCTTATCCGGTCAGAATTTCAGAAGATATTGTATGAAAACAAAATTTTAACTTGGCCCTCAAGATCTTGAGGCGAAGTACCCACATACAAAATTTAAAAAAAATCTGTTCAGTTTTCAGGAGTTATTGTCCGGAAACTAAGTTTGACAGACGCAAAATTTTAACTTGGCCCCCAGGTAGCCCCAGCTATAAGCAAATGGGGTTAAAAACAATCTCAAGAGAGATCTTGAGGTGAGGTACCCACATACCAAATCTGAGAAGAAACCGTTCAGTTTTCCGAAAGTTATTGTCCGGACACGAAACTTTAACTTTTGCCCCAAGGTGGCGCCACCTATAGGCGAAGTGGCGTCAAAAATAATCCCAAGCGAGATCTTGAGGTGAGGTACCCACTTACCAAATTTGAGAAGAAACCGTTCAGTTTTCCAAAAGTTATTGTCCGGAAACGAAACTTTAACTTTGGCTCTCAGGTGGCTTCATCTATAGGCGAAGTGGCGTCAAAAACAATCCAAGCAAGATCTTGAGGTGAGGTACTCACATACCAAATTTGAAAAGATTCCGTTCAGATTTTCAAAGTTATTGTCCGGAAACAGAATTTCAACTTTGCCCCCAGGTGGTGCCACCTGCAGGCGGATCGACATGAAAAACAATTTCAAGCGAGATCTTGAGGCGAGGTACCCACACACCAAATTTGAAAAGAATCCGTTCAGTTTTTCTTAAGTTATTGTCCGAAAACAATGTCGGACGCACAGACGGACGGACGCACGGACGGATGGACCCCAATACTTTAGCCCTTCGGGCGTCGGGGGACAATTATTTAGCTGTGTGGTCATATGTCTGTTTGTCAGTAGACCTACGCCGGCATTTTTCCGCCACATTTACATGATGTGTTTAATCGTGAATATTAATCGCGACAATATTGCGACATAGCGAAGCTAGGGTTCTTCACATTCAACTATATTATCTGAAGACATGCAACATGATCGCTATATTTAAATATATTACTCCAAATGCGTGCATGGTGTCTGCATATTATGCGTTACCATAGCCCTAATCTGACAATGATCTGATTCATATCTGCTACATGTGCTCCGTTTCGTGGAATAAATATACGATAATGAATTTCAGACATGTTATATTCATTTCAACGACAATTAAAATCAACGTTAGGTCCCCTCTGAAATACAAGATTGAAATACACAATAGTTTCAAACTGATGCTCATGAGCAACAAAATATTCAGTACGTATGAATCACCGCCGTCGTTTCATCTGATGAATCAAACTGAGCAGGAGATAATTTTATTGTGGTACATGTGCATATATAGAGTCGGGGGAAAAAGGCCTCGACTGCGGGTGAAAAGTGAAAAACCATGAACCATGCTTATTGTTATGTTTCGTGATTATGTGTCGACCGTGGCTTGGAGCCGATTTCGCAGTATGTGTATCAGATCTCTCAAGCGTTCTCATGAATAGGCACCGCAAAGTCTACAAAAATATACAATAAGAAGACTTTGCCAACGGGAACACTTTAGCAATTTTCACCATCGGGCACTGATCAGGCCCGTGTGACAGAAACGTTGTTCCGATGCATCCAGTGTCTGAAGGTACATTGACGTCTAGATCTGAATCTAGCACACCGCCGCGCATTGCGGTCTAGATGTCGGTGTCCAAACAGACGAATATCATATATTAGAGACCACCGACATAGGATACACTATATTTTGCGCTTCCGCATCTGGATAAAGAGTTTTATCAAATGTAATTGGCCGGAGAATCCTTCAAACGAATATGGAATATTTCTTCCAAAATGCGATAGGAAATCGACATGGAAAACTAACCCTTACTGGGCAGTAATATTTCAATGGAATTTTGCATATGGCGTATACATATCTCGCCTAATAGCGTTTGGCAGATCATGTGTAAAATGTGGCGAATTTCATCAACGTCACAAAACATTATTGCAGAAACTTATAAAACAGCGCCATGCCACTAAGCGTCTCCATTCAAAGTTTCTCAAATCGGCGATACATATCGCATGTTGATAGCAAAATACGAGCGGAACGTGCCAGGTCTATGGCGTTACGTTTCGTAACTTGTATCTAGTCCTGATTAACCCGGGTCTAGGGCCGTATGAAGCCATGTAGGCCTACTTCAAGATCCTCATGGTGTTCATATGAGCAGACTCATTCAAAGTGTGACTGAGAGACATCATTTCCTAGATAACGACATTATCACGAAGATCGTATTGATTAAGAATACTGATCAGCAATACGGATTTGATATTTTTGAAAAATCACGATGCCTTGCCATCATTCAGAATGTTGATCGCTTCTCGCTTGCAAGAAACTAGTCTATGTTTTTGTATACTATGATTTTTTTATTTTTATTTTTATTTTTTTTCATTTCTTGCTAATACTGTTATATGAATTAGGTCTTTGGATTATCGACGCGGAAATTCTTTATTTGTTGTAAACTGTCTCTGTAAACATGTGAAGTCAGTCCTGAACCAAAACCGTTTTTGGACAACAACTACCTACTGACACAACTAATATTTCGGGGTAAGGGTTATTTTTGTGGTGGACTGGTCTCATATGTTTGCGGAGAGCAAAATATGCTGTTTGCATCTCGAAATAGACGATTTTGCAAATATCCAGCATACAAGGTACTGTTAATCAAGAAGACCAAGCGTCTGGGAATAGTCTTGTAACAAGATAATATACTTTAAGACCATAGTCCAGTCGGCCATAGTGACTGTCTGAGAAATGGCAAAGTCAGAAAATAAATTTCCCATTTGAGTATGAAATACAACAAAACCTGAAAACGTTTTTTGCTCATGTCAAAGAAGAATTAAATGACAAGCAATGTATTACCTTAATACCATGAAATCACATTCAGCATTCAAACTGTGATTGAAAATCAAAAATGTATAATGTAAACTCACCAGTAGTTTGTAAATGTTCCCCACATGCATACCTCTCCATGTGTATCTTCTGATCAGGTAAACTAACCCTGCAGCATTTCCTTCCCTGAAAACCCAGGGTACACCACAACATGCATGTGTGTCAAGACAGACAGCTGCTAGCATACACATGTACATGTAGGGCAGAGGTGAGACTGGTCAGTTTATGGCAGAGAAACAGGTAACTGGTCATCCAGTTTCATGTAGCTGTAAATAAAGGATGCCCATCCAGTGAATGCTAGTGGACATTGAAGCTGAAATAACTTCATGTATGTTCTATTCAATTCAAGACTTGGGTCCCTGCTTCTACCTGGCATAGCATGTACATGTATAACATGGGGCAGGTCTTTGTGAATGAATGTTTGAATCTAAGGCTCTTGCAGATTAGATAGGAAGAACATGTAATTAATTTATTAAAAGAGTAAAACTGGGTAACTTCAATTATACATGATAACGAATAAAAATAAATGCATATCTGATTAATTACAAATTGTTTATTTATGTTCTATTGATATAAGCAATCACTGGTAATTTCTATTTACTCTGAAAAGGCCTTTGGTTTTAGCTGTACAGATAGTATGCCACTTTCACCAGGGGAACATCTATGAATTTCTGGAGATTTACAAGGCACATTTCAAGGTTTTTCAATCACTGTTCGAATGCAGGGCAGGATGTTACATTTTCATGTTCAGTATTTGTTCAAACTTTTGTAATTCTTCGACATGGGCATAAACAATGAATAGGATATGCTCTAGTATTTGCTAATTACATGTGGAAACCTACCTGGGACTTTGCCATTTCTGGATCGAGAAAACTGACATTAAATGGCCGAGTAAACTATGGCCTTAAGGATTCACTATTCCTAACAGGCTTTCAAATTCGAAAATGTGTTTTCTCCTGATATACGTTCATATACACCTAGAGGTTGATAGAAAAAGTGACAAATCTATTTCAATGTACCAAACAAGCTTATAAATGAGCTTTGATACACGATGTTAACATAGCAGGTAAAACACGCATGTTTATCTAACACATGGTGATCAGTTGATCAAGTAATTAACTCTATTTAACAATGACATTGAAAATTGAATAACATTCGTCTTTTTCTGTGGAAGCTGGAGTGGTTTAGAGCGCTTGCCTTTACTGTTGGCGATTTGGTGACAAACGCCATGCGAGTGTGACTTAGGTTAACTCTCATAATCCTGACGGTCATTTTTGAACATGCCATGTTTTTAGGATTGGCCGTCTAACAACTGCTAACCTATAGTTTCATTTCCGTTGATGTACTGTAAATGCCTTATTATTTGCGCGGAACTTTCTCTATTTTCGTGGTAATCGATTTTCCGCGAAAGACAGTTCCCGTGAATATATCTTCCTACATTAGCATACTTAGCAGAGTTCAATTGTTTTGAAAACTTCTTGTTCCCGAGTGCGGCCCAGTTGTTGTCGCTGTTAACGTTATATCTATCTATCTATCATATCCAGGTTGCAAAACATATTTATTTCGCTTTTTTTTAACAAACGATTAGAACATTTTTTAGTAAGATAGTATCAATATTTACAGAAAAATATTATGATCAGTCATTTATTTGAAGAAGAAAAAACAGAAGTAGACAATTGTATGAACGAAGATCACAGAAAAAATCATATGTATAGACCAGAAAGAGCAAACATCGTTAGTCCGGGACTGAACAGAAGAACGGGACTGATGCATATTCTCGAAAGATAGATCCAGTAAAATTGCTCTGAAGGTAAAATCGCGACGGACAATTCCCGCGAGCAATAAGGCATCTACAGTATAAGATAACGGTCATATCCGTATCTACTTTTGCTATTCTTGCGACGCGCGTAACTGTCCTACCTGAATATTTAGGAATTTCAGAGAAGTTGTTTTATACGGAATTTAGTCATGGCCTTCATTCTACCTGTTCATGGACTGAAGTTAAAAGCTGTGCCTCTACCCGATCAATGAGAGCCAGTAATACGTTCCCTTGCGCTGGTGCAATATTTTATAGACTCCATGATATTCTTTCAGTTTGTGATATCCGTTACCAGGAATATGATATTTTTGTAGGATGCTATCGGTCCATCGGATGGTACCTATGCGGACCAAGTATATAATCCAAATATCTTGGACAATGATATATATTAACCTTACCAGGCTTAGGCTTTTTGACACCTATCTGTGATTAGCAGAAAGATTTTAGACAAAATAGGATTTATCGACTTTCATAAAGCTTAATATTCCATTAATAGAAAGTTACTATGGAAACCTCTAAACAAAATTGGAGTTGATGGAAAGATTATGAAAGCCATTAAGTCGATATACACATATGTGTCCTGTTGTGTTAATTTAAATGGTTTAATGTCTGATTGGTTGTAGTCTAAGGCAAGGGTGTGTATTATCCCCTCTCTTATTTAATCTATATATAGATGATTTGTCAGTGTACTTGAAAGCCAGTGGTAAAGGAATTGCCATTGGTGGTCAGAAAATTAGTTTGCTATTATATGCTGATGATATAGTAATATTGAGTGAGACCAGTGACGATATGAAAGTTCAAGTTGAACGTCTCTCAGTGTGATGTGATAGTAATAAGTTATTATTAATCATGATAGTCAAAAGTAGTTCATTTTCGCACTCAGTCAGTCCCTAGGACAACGTATATGTTTCATTGCGATAATTATAGAGTTACAGCGTTACATTTATAGAAGTAACAGACAAATATGAAATATTTAGGTTTGCTACTGACTAAACACATAGATTATAATCCAATGACAAAGTATGTGTCACAGTTAGCCAGCCGGGTACTTGGTCATGTTGGTTTAGTGATTGCCGAAGTGAAATATTTAGGATATTTTCACCATGCCATGTGATTCGTTGGTTGTCCCTGTTATAACTTACGGGGCCTCATACCTCGGACGTTTCGTGCGTAAATGCTATACAACGTAGGGCTGAACTTGAGCGTTGGGAAATATGCACCAAATGCAGGTATTAACGGAGATATGGGTTGGATGCCACTTTCGATTAGGCAGTGGAAAACCGTTCTTAGTCTATGGAATAGGCTCACGTTTATGACTGAAGATAGAATAAGTAAAAACATTTTTAGGTGTGCTTATAATTCAGCAGGCGAGAGTTGTGAAAACCCGTGTTTCAGGGTATGCAATACACTGAATGCATTAGATTGCGCTCATATTGGAAATATCAATGTGGTTTATGGTAAAAGATTTGTTACGAAACAAATAGAGGATAAGTTGTATAATATATATAAAGATAAGTCGTTACGTGAAGTAAACAGAGAACATGACAAAACTCCGAGTGAATGGAAAATTTAAAACTGAATATAGTGCTGAATATTATGCCCTAAATATTTTGAAGAAGAATTACCGAAGTGCCCTTGCTAAACACCGGTGTGAGGTTGCCCTATAATTATTGAAACGGGTAGGTTTTGAAAATCTCTCCGTCGAAGACCGAAGGTGTGTTCTGTGTAATAATGGTATAAAGGACGAGCCCCATGTAATTTTGTCACGTCCAGTGTATGATGACCTGCGATATGATTTATTGTCTGAAATGAGTTTTATATTGGAGGTAAATTATCAAAGAATGTCGAATTCCGAACTTCTGTGCACAATTTTATCTTGTGGCCAAGTGATAGCGAGTAGTGCCAAAACCTGCTTTTTAATCTTAGAGCGTCGCAGAAAACTAATGTACTCTTAATATATTGTGTTTTACTGTTAACTGTCTCTCACAACTCTATGTAGAGTGGCACATGTATACAATTTTTTTATTATGTCTTTATTCTCATGATGTATATGGATTGTGAAACATTGATAAATATCTATCTATCTATCTATGTATCCTATACAGGCCTGGGGAGATGTCCCCGTCCCCACCCCCACGCTCCCTGAGTTTTGTTCTTACCCGTTGAGCTAGGAGGCTCAATCAATATCAGGAAATGGAACATTTCCAAGCTCCAATGAGAGTGACATCATATTCTAAAAATGCATTTTTTGTCGGTTATTCAGATTTTCTTTTCATGCTAGGGTTAGCGGCTTCTGTCTCATTCTGTTGTCTATTCGCGTGTTGTAAGTCACATGAAGATGTGACGTGACGCCTCCTTCAAATTACATAGATTAACGAAATTTCAACGCAACCTGACTAAACCCACTTACCTGCACCCCATCGATCTTCGTAATTCGGGAATTGTATCCCGACAATGAGCTTGCAACCACCCGAGGTAGTATCACTTCCCCCAACATATCTCATATTTGAAGTCACAGATTTCAAACTTATCACTCATAACTGGTCATCTGTCATGACGGCGAAAACTAAGATTTCAGCCGATTTTAAGAACTGGCTGCTAAATGTTCAGATGAGGCCTCCAGGGGCCGATGTGTTTCTAGACCACTGGAGATGACCAATTTTTCATGAACAAAT